>JAVQKI010415308.1:0-13957 GCA_036025975.1 Nematalosa erebi | reverse complement strand
AGAGAGAGAGTGAGAGAGAGAGAGAGATTAAAAACAGCAGAAATGGGGATTCCATTAGGGGAAAGTAATTATTAAAGTCACTCACTACCTAGAGTAACTGCAAACAAGGCAAGTAGAGGTAGAATATTCACATGAGGTGCTTTGATAAAGTGGTCTTATGACAGTGGATTTAAAGTAGGGGGTTGGGAAGGGTCGGGGGCTGGGGGGATAAATCCCTGTTCTGTAAATGTACTGTATCCCACATTGTGGTGTGCTTTAAGTGCTTGCTGTATATTTAATTCAGTAGTAAGTCTGTATGGCTGGAATCCTTCTCTTAGGGAAAGGATTTGAAGTACTTTCAGAAATCTGACTGAGCTGCACAATGTTTGTGAATGGGACTAAAAATGTGGAAGGTTCGTATTCATTTCATGCTTATCTGAAGGCACAGATAACAGTTTAAATATGCAAATGGATTGCATAGGTGTGCATATCCATGATGCTCTGTTGATGCCCAACACTAAAAAGGCAGCTCATTTCAGTAATGTTGCACTAACTAATTCTAAAAAAGCTAATAATACAGATACCATTCCCAAGGGACAAATACTACATACAATATATAGTAGTAATCATAGAAAAGAGAGACATAGTTACGACTCCACACTCACATAATTACTGTCGTTGAGTATGAATGAGTCGTTTAAAGATGCACTTACCTGTTCAAGGGCTTCAACAGATATGCATATCAATTTATACGTTGAAGTGCCCTTCATAACCTGCTGAATTTTGAAGATGCAATTTGTGGGCAGCACAAAATGCCAGGCTTTTTTTCCCCCCTTAGCCTTTTATTTGTTCAGTTTCTTCTAAGGCTACTTTACACACATCTTTAAGGGATGAGTTATTCATGATACCTTTTATTAGAAAGAATAAGATGTTTTTCTCCGTCATCAGAAACAATCACTGTCCACTTCTTAAATAAGACTGTTCAATAAACATAGAATTTCAAAACCAATTTGCCTTCTGAGGAATATCAATGCTGCCATATTTCCATATTGCTTTCTTTACTGTGGTGTAATTGACTGTTTCAGCTGATCTAAATTTGAAATTCATTACTGGAAGCCCTATTCAGAGCATGCATAAATAGTGCACAGTTGAAAAGTTTTGTCTATTACCAACAATTGTGTAAGCTCATTCAAGTGTGCTCGTCCAAGAATGTGCTCTCTGGAAAGCAGGAATTCCACGCAGGTGAACTTTAATCTTTTGGAGAGAATTTCAGAATGGAATCTTAGATTTCAATGTGTGCAATTTATCGTAAGTGCAGCTGTGTTTTAAAAAATATATACTCAACAAGCTGAGAAATAAAAGAGCAGCAGCAGAAGCATTGCTTTCTGACATGGCTGAATAACACTAACACTGTCTAGGATGTGTGGCTTATGTGTGATGGATGCACTGAGAGTGTTTATAGAGGCTGTCAGTAAAGAGGAAGAGCAGACAGAACCTGCTGTCTTTGTCACAGCACACACATGCATCTGAGATAACATGCAACTGTGATACCAGGCACCGAAGGGTCAGGCCCAGGCCCCGGCAACAGTCAGCTAATGATGAAATAGCTATCGCACTGGTTGCCAAACTTCTCTGTTTGTGGGCTACATACTGAAAAATCTATGCTAAGGACCAATGTAAAATTAACAGCAACAGTTTTTCACCAATTTCAACTAAAAGAACACCTGTGTTCTGGATCAGAAACCATCTAAAATGTTCTCTGCTTAATGATACTAGCCTATGATACTAACTATGATGTGAGATACAATATTAGATCAATGTGACAATGGGCCACATTACATTCTATTTTTGAAATTATGGCGGGTGGTGTGAAAGGGAGCAGAGGGCCACAATTGGCCCCCGGGCCTTAGTTTGGCCACCCCTGCGCTATTGCATCTGCATGGCTGAGTCAGTTTGTCAGCCTTGTTCCAGTTTCTGGTGGTTGCCAAAAGATTTCTCAGTACTCTGAGACCTTCTACTGTAAGTGCTTTTCCATATAATGTCTGCTCCTGAGGAGGAAAATAACCTCCTTGGGCAATAGAAAATTGGATGTCAGAACAATCTTCCAAAGCTCTCAGTGTTCCTTGACTGGAACAAAGGGCTTTCTGGAGGGCCATTGTTCAGCAGAACATAGAATCAACTTGAATCCCTCAATTAGTGACAGGTCACACCTATTATGTTCTTAAGACGTGAATATGTTGTGAAGGAATTTACCATCAGGAAAAAAAAAAAACTGTATTTTTCCCTCGCTCGCTGTGTAACGTGGAGATGACATCTAAAGGCTCAGCACGTATGATACTCCATTGCCTTTAAGTTCTCTGAGGTAGAAAGCTTGAGAAGTTTTTACCACTGATCAAAGCCCACACTAAGCCCTTTGGTGCAGCAAGGGTTCAATGGTGCCCTATTAAAAATGAATTTGTCCTTCCTGTTACTGTATCTATAGCAATGCAACCAACTCTCGGAGTCTATTGGAAGCCCCACGTTTGTAGTCATGAACTGGGATCCATGACAACCAGCTTCACGACAGGATTAAACACACTGTTTGAAGTTCTCGGATCCTACAGTCGGAATAGCACCGTCTCATTAGCCGGAAACGGGTTTGCTACTAGAGTGACTAAATGGAGACAACTTGTTGACGCAGTGAACATGGTCCAAGCCAGTCGGAGACTACAGCCCCAAGACATGCAGCTGCATCCCATAGCTGCAGTTAAAAAATGAAATGAGGTTCATGATGAATATATACTGACTGTGAACATACAAGCTTTTTTCTGTCCTTTTACATCACACCGAAACACAGCATTTTGGAGTGGAAACACTAGAGATTCTGTTTCAGTGCACATATTTTGCACATATAGGGCAGGCTAGTGCAAAACCCATACTGATCAAGTTGAGATTTACTGAATGTCTAACTGAGATGCTCACTCTTGCTTTGTCCTCATCCTTAGAACATCGAGGGTAAATCTAAGGGACATGTTGGACATGTTCCTCTGAGTGACAGAGGCTGTCACAGAAAATAGGGGCTAATGATCGCTCTTGAACTTGCTACCTTCATCAAGCAGTCATTGGCAAAAATGGAACACGCCTCTCTCTCTTGTTCTCTTTTAAAGTCCCAACAAAAGACAAAAGATTTTTTTTTATTCTTTGTCTGAAATGACATGCAAATTCAGTCACATAGATAATGGTTTTGAAATGCTGTCAGCAAATGATGACATACAGAAATTTTATTGGATCACTTACAGTAAAGTGATTGTATTCTGTTAGCAAACTTGTGAATTCTAGAAATATGGCATACATGACGTACATACATATTTGCAATGCCCCTCTTTGGAGGTTATCTTGTGGAAGTCACATGACCAAACAGTGGACGCACTGCTGTGGCAGAAACCTTAAACTTATTGGTTGCTAAGGAACACCACTGCACATTTTGCCTGTTACATGCTCTTCACTTAGCCTACCACAATCCTGAGGATCTATATGTTTTGCTAGTGAACACCAACTGCCAACAGGATTAGGCTGTTTTTTTAGACAGGGATTTTGTCAAAAATCTGCTGCCTGTTGTTTAGATTTTCTCAAAAAAGACGGAAAAAAAAAAAAAAAAACAATGACAGAAAAAGTCTTTACCCGCAAACCCGAATGTTTTCTGCCATCTTTATTGATGTTCAATACAAAGATTATTATGTTTGTCATAGTGGTGCATATTGTTTTTCTCTCCTTTCAACAGTTTTCACATCATTGTTCAAAATGAGACCATGCCATGGTGGTGGTGGATACAAGCTGTCAGTCAAGCGTACGTTTGCCATTTGTAAAGACAAATCAACATCAATCATGAAAAAAAAAATGTCAGCAAGTGGGTGCAGCCCTGTTGAGAACTGTCATCAAACGGTCCTTTTTCTCTCCTCTTGTGAAACAGTGCTAGATCTCCCGCCTGCCTGTCATTCCGTCACGTTTCACAGCCGTCTTCTAGAAAGCCAGCCTGACGGATGGGGGAGAGATAATAGATGATGAAGCACTAATGGTCGGGCATGAGGGAAATTCTAATCAGAATGTGTCGCAGAGGCGTGATCAAGGCCAAATAAAAGATAATGCATAGAGACAGTCTTCGTTCGAGACACAGGCACCTTTGGACCGGGCTGCTACTCTCAATGATGCCGCTCTCAACGACTCGAGCCCTGATCTAGCATAGGTTCACCCGTGATGGTGTTGATGCTGACACTGCCCAATTCGAGAAAGCTATTCACTCACTCCTCATCTATAGTTGATGTCAGCTGAGCTTAAAACTTTTTCCCATTGTTCAGCCCTTATCATCAGGAGGGAGGCTTGGCAGCATTTCACTGAGCCATCAGGGCCCTCCCTCTCCTATTTGTCAGGCAGCTGGGAGAAAGAGACTGCCGACAGATTGCCATCCAGAATGTTACGGTAACTGAGCAACCCCTGGCGATCACCTCTCCAATCAAGCAACGAAACAGCCGAAGGCTTGGCTTGCAGCTCACACAGTTACTTTTAGCCTAAAATAGTTAGAGTTCTAAAACTTTAGATCATAGCTGTCCATTAAATCTACTGTTTCAACAGAGAGAACAAATGCTTGACCCTCAAAGTCAGGTGAAGTACTGCTGGATCCAAAGCTATCCTGTTTTTTGTCATTATGAAACAGAAACCTTGGATGTGAATTGCTCATTGATTTGTGGGTAATTATTAGCTTCATACCTAGCCTGGGCCTGTCTGTCCTTATCTTAGTTAATTTTTGTTGTTTTGAGATAATTTACTGGCTTCTGCACTTGTGTTTTCCTGAGGCACTAGAGGGTTGACATTACATGTTTGATGTGGACAGTGGACACTGGAAATAATGTCCATGCAAACTATTTGTGCACAGGTGTAAAGGTGTAAAGTATGTAGCTAAGAGAACCTTATTTTATTGTAAGGCAAGTGTGTCCTACCTAGACAGATCAAGGAAATTCTCAGTGCATGAATTTCTTTAAAGTGCAAAAACATTTGACACAACACAGAGCAAAAAGCGAAGGAAGCAGCTCTGACTGTGCAGGGCAAGAGTGACACTGAATGTGGGTTTCTGTACCCTGTTCAGTTAGCAGTAGCTGCTGGTTTGGAATACAATATGTTGTACCAAATGTTATTTCTTTTTCAAACCAACAGCACTCAGTGACCTCAACCAATGGGGCTGTAGGTTGAAATGCTCCAGAATGTACAATTAATAAAATTGCTCTACTCAATTCTAAGAAGGTCTTTGTGGATGTGGGTATTACATTGTATTAAATTATACATTACCAGTTGTTTAACAATATTACAGTATCTGCATCAAAAAAACAAGATGTATCTACAGACATTTCCTTGAGCACACACTAAAACAGATAATGCAACTGAAAGTTCTGAAATACTGCCGTAGGCCTCGATTAGAGCAACAGGCCTCTTACTGAAGCCAAAGCTTCTTAACTCCATGTGGTTTTGAGAAGCAGAGCAAACAGAAGGGACACAGTGTTTTTCAATCCCTTTCAAAAGGGAGCGCCAGTTTCAACACCTTAATTTCATCCGTTTTTTTCCCCCTTCTTTTTTTCTTTCTGCTGATTGGGAGAGGCTCTGGCACTTTTTAAATAGGCTCATGATTTATGCAGCAAGCCTGAAGCAGGGGGTTGAAATGAAAATGCTTCTGGGGAATAAAATGTGCTAAATGAACTGCTCCTGCATTTTCCTGAGAGACAGGACGGCAGCTCTGTAACAGAGCGGCTCAGATTACAATGTTTATGCGCATTTGTATGGATGATGGAGAGGGCAGTTGGGCGCCAGCTTCATTTTTTTTTCCGCCTTTAGTTTACATCCACAACCTTACACACCTCTCTGGCTCTGCAGCAACACATTGTGACACAGAGTGACAGGAAACCTTGAGGCATTCAACTGCATTTCACTACTAACCGTCCAACTACAATTCACTTAAAGTCAAAAAAAAAAGAAAGAAAGAAAAAAACGCAAAAAAAAGTTTAAATGAATTTTCTTGATGTGTAAAATCCATTAACCCTCTTCTGTCCTCTAACAATAGCTTAAACACGGAAACGAAATGTACAGGGACCTGAGATTTCACATCAACATTGTAAGCCATCATTAGTGATAATGTACTCCAAAGACATGACAACCTATTGCTGTTCTCTCTTTCTGAGTGATGACCTACTCTGCAAATAAGAAGAGCAATCAGTGTTATTATCTCATTTACTATTCAATCTGATATCAGCATTACTTTGACTTTGACTTTGACATTACTCAGACATGCTGGCAGCAATTCAGGGTCGAGTTCAAGATGCATGAGACGTAGCAAGATGGTCAATTCAACAGAAACTGAGGTGAGTTGTTGCTCGCCCAGGCGCAGCTGAGAGTGTCTTCACTTGCTATTTGTTTTGTGTTTTTTTCCAAGCCTGATTAAATACATATAAATACAGGGATTATTTTCTTTTCGACTTTTCACTCTTATCTTTCAATGGAAGGTGGATACTGTGCTCACAGTCCCTTACAGTACTGCGGGTTTGTGATACACATCCATGCTGACAGGGTGACTTTCCCTACCAAATGACAGAAAGCTACCTGCTATGTTACCGGCAAACACTTTGTTCACTTAGTAAACCATAGCAAACCGAAGCGAACCGGTGCATTGGTTGCACTCGCCCCAGGTCAAGGCTGTTGACATCGCTGCAAAGCAGCCAATCAAATTTTACTCCTCTGACGCACTATGGATCACTGGATTTGTGTAAGATTTCATTTGATCCACTATCTGTTTCCCGTACAACAGCACCAGGGCCATGAAAAGGACCATGAAAGGCTATTCACTGAATTTGACAAAAAAGTATATGGGCACAGAACCAGATTTTCCTCCTTGGAAAAAATTGGGTGCTTTTCTGGCCATTGTGACTTTTATGCCATGACATAAAATCTTATCATATTCGAATCTAATCATACTTATCTACACAAGCATTCTGACACTGATGACCACAAATACAGTGGGCCAATAATAAATGCCTCTGATCGAAGAGATCAAACATGAATGTGAAATCCTTGCCAGACGTTGATTGCAAATTCATCTCAACTCCCACACAAGTATGTACATACCAGAGAATATTTACTAGCTCCCTCCATATTCATTCTGCATAAATACAAGCCTGCTGTACATGTATCTTGTAGGTTGCTGGGTTACAAGACGGAAGAACTCAAACCTTCCCTCCATCCAGACCCCATCTTAGGCCCTTGTAAATGTACCCACATTGTTCATAATGGACAGCAGTATCACCAGAACATGCATGGTGATCAATTAACCACTCTCCTCTGGTGCTTGCTGGGAACTAATGCATGTTGTGGGTGCCATTACCGACTGGGCAAAGACTTGCATCTAAGTGAAGGGCAAACAAAATCGTCCAAATCGCTGCACAGTACAAACACACATGCTGGGTCAGTGGAGGAAATTGGCTGTTTGGAGTGGAGGTCGGAAGCCACGTAGCAGACGGCATGGCACTCCATTTGTGTCCTCACCCTGTCAGTCTTACGACTGCCGTTGAGATTAACGGCCCCGAGTACTGATAATTTCTGCGGGCTCTGAATAAATGATAAGAGAATCATTGAGTCTTAAACGCAAAAACAAACAGAGGAAGAGATAATGGTCATTTGAGAAAGGTCAAATTTTCATTACCGGTAAATGTGTTTTCCTGTAATAGGCGGCAATCACATTTTCATATCGATCCTTTTTTCCATTTCCATTGTGAAACCCGTTTGGAAAATGAGCACAAGTGCAGGGAAATTCACCAACTGCTCTCTGCATGATGTGGCCCTGTCTTCCCAAACTATAAAATCAGAAAAGCTCTTAGTACATTAGTGCGTCATCTAGAACATGCAGTGCTTCTGGAAAATATTTACTGCCACTGTTGGCATGTTGTTTTCCAATATTTTCTTTTTTTCTCTCTCTCGGTCATTCTTCTGAAGTATAATTTTGCAAAAGGTGGATGGGGAGAGCTGAGATTAAGTGTGAGTGAGGATGGGGGGGGGCGCAAACAATGTGTCACCATGACAACAAGAGGTACCCTGCACACAATCTGTGTTTTCCTCCAAGGTCTTCCCCTCTGTGTCCCACGTGCCACCCCCCACCCCCCAGCAACACACACACACTCACAAGAGTGAAACAGACTGGGATAAAAGAAATGAACAAAAAATGTGATTTTCCACATCATTGTGTAAGATGCTGAAACACAGTCAACATCAGCTGATGTTACAAGGCTTCTAAATGGTATAAGCAGTGCCAATGCGGCAAACGCTCGGAGATGGGGGTGGGGGTTGAGGGGGGTAACACAATTACTTTTCACTGAGGGCGCCATGTACATCCATCCGTTTTATTAACGAATTGCAGAATCTCAAGGATTCATTTGCTGGCTAAGAGACGGAAAAAAGACAAAGAATCAAGGTTATTCCCACATATAGGATCTATAAATGCAGCCACAGTTTGTGTCAAGAGAAGCATCATTGATGGTGGAAACTGACTGGTACCTCACACTGTTTGACCTTTCCCACTCAGTGAAATGGCGTAGAGTTATGACAATACTCAAATGACATGACAACATGAAGTCAGTGTAGCATCCCTGCCAAACAGCACTAATGATAGTGGCAAGGTCGACAAGCCCTTGTTTCCTTTCTATCAAGATATTGATCAAGGGAAGAGAGCCAGAACAGGAGATCTCTGGTTTGAAGTCACCTCACTAATGAAGCATATAACACAGTCAAGGTGGGCAGCTACTAAATGTCATCATCACTCAGTGGTTCCTTTAGACAATCCCCACACTCCTATTCCAATGAAGCAGAATGGAGTGATTTCCAAGACGTCATTGACAATCTGAACACTGGAATTTCCTCATTTACAGTGGCCTACTTGAATATTCTTTCACAATGCTATGGCAATACCTTTTATTTTCTGAAAATATACTGTACATCACACTTTGTTTAGCTTATATTGAAAAAGGGGGGTGCATTAGATTTGTACAGTCAGTTTTGCAGCAACCAGTACCTTACAGTCTTGTAACCATAAAATGCTTGTTACTAGAGGATCATAGGTCTGATTTCTGGGAACCAGGAATCGAGTAGAACTGATAATCGAAAGCTTCAATTCACTGAAATCCTATCCCTCGGACAATATTAATTCCTCTTATCAATGCCATCAGACCATGGCCAACGGACCTCTGAATCCAAAACACAGTACTACATACTGTAGTTTCCCTCACTCTAGTAAGCTGCTATGGTCACCTTAGCAGTATAGGCTACATTACAGACCTATGTGCTGATACTGAACACCTGCATATAATGCCTTCAACAAGAAATTGATAAGAGATACAGAATTAGACTGATAAGCTGAATCGACAATGGCATTGATATTGATAAAAATCCTGTCAACTCCCACCCCTAGGTGAAAGTATTTATTTGAAAACATAAATAATGTCCATAAATGATCATCTGCCTTTCTGTTTCAAAGGCACAATAGGAATCATTTTGAGGGTTCATTTATCAGCTTTGAAGTCACTTTGATGACTGAATGGCTCATTAGGGGGTCACCTTTGGCCACCTTTAGTGTAGGTTCCGCAGAAATTACACTTGCAAGATCTGAAACACGTGCCAAGGATATGAAACTGAAAGTGGCTGAACTCAAATTTGCATTTATTACTGGCTTGTAGGTTAATGTAACGCACAAAAAATATGATTGCTGGTTCCTATTCTGTGGTTTGCAAACAAATTCACATGGATTGGTGAGAATGTAAAATGTTGTTGCTTTTAATCGGTGGCTGTAGGGGGAGCTCCGGAGATAAAAAATCGCAGTCTTGCCTGGTATGCCTTTAAAAGAGAATAACGATCTTCATTGACAGAGGCACTTTGAAAGGCAGGAGTCCCAGATGTTCCTGTGCTATAATGCAAATGATGCCAGACATATAAATGCAACTTGACATTGTCTTTCAAATGCGTGCCATCTCCAGAACTTGGCTGAGGAGCTCACTGGCAATAAAACACAACCAACTAACAGCCTCTGGGTTGATGGGTACATCCTGTCAACCAACATGGAATCAGCACAGCAATTTCTTAACATTATCAGCAAACTGTCAAAAAAAAACGACACAATGAACAAGGTTTGATGCTTAGAATGATTTCATGTTCCATTCTATAATCTGATGCTGTAGATTATCTTGAGAAAATTCAATGCATTTAATAGCCACTAATTGGCTACTTTAACAAACAGAAATTCTCTCCATACCCTACAAGGACAAGAACTAGTATATACAGTATTCTAAATTCCTCCTGGTGTAGCTTCATGTGTATTCAAATGAAACTACTCCCTAACCACATTGTTTTCATGAATGCAGTGCCCCATGACCCTTGAAGAGGCTTCAAAATCTGGAAACTTCCACTCTGCACATATTTTCCTTCAGGAGTTTAGCACAGTCAAGCAGTGTCCACTCTTGTCTGAACAACAGAATGGCCTTTCAGTTACTCATCCGTAGAGACTGGTACAGAGAAGGTCCAAATCTGGACCCTGGTCAGCTGGCTACGTGCCCATTCTGGGCCAAATATGTTTCCGTGTCAGCAGCAATGTGCTTGGCGACAATGACTCTCCCCAGAGATTTTAACCTTGCCTTTGTAGCAGGTTTTGAGTTGTAAGGGCTCGTTTAAATGCTGTGAGATTTGTGAGGGGCAGTGGACTGAAGCACAAGATCAGTATCTGTAGATTCTCACACTAGACTTTTAAATAACATGGCGCTTATGTTGTGAACAGCCTGCACCAAACACTTGCTCTACTAACAGTGTACTTTAAGAAGCAAGTACTTACTCAATAGATATCTATTTACATCATACCTTGTTTACATTGGCCACAGAAAAAAAATCTCTTTGATGGCTCCCAAAACATTGTCATTGCAAAAGACATTTTTTTTGACAAGATGAGATGCTGAAAGCAAAATGGTTCTGTGTTTATCATCATTAGATTAATTGAGATATGATTCATTTCCAGTAGAGCCTGGTGGTCCTACATTGTAGTGTACCTGCCCACTGAGCATTTGGACCGTGTGTATACATGTTACACTCTCTCATATTTTAATAGCTGATTGCAGTATTTATATGGTGCACTGCTGTAATCCAATTTAGTCTCTGCCTTGAAAAGCAAAACTATGAGTGTTGTGGCATCCACCCAACCCTTATTTATCCCTCCATTTCAACAGCAATCTGTTTATTTTTCATTATCAAATTATTCAGTGGTAGGACTAAAATGTGTGAGTGCTTAAAACATGACATAAGAAGAAGATATTTCGACTGTTTCTGTTTCTGTTTCCATTATTCACAATGTTATCACGCATACTCAAGGTGCAAAAAAGAAATAATACAAATTGATACTGAACGTTATCACACTCATTTGGACACACGTGTTAGAAATAACTACTGTTCATATACTGACACCATGTCTTAAACCTAACGTCTGTCTGAGTGTTAGCAGTCAGGGGCAGCTTATTTACGCGCAAGGCGTTCAGCAAAATGAGTTTTGGTATGGAAAACCGACTCACTTTGCCCAGTCTCGTTATTCCCAGCGCTTAATACTGCGTGCACCTCGGTATGCCTTTGAGGACGAAAATGATGTAACAATCAGTGCTACAAATCAAAGGTGAATCCCATTAGAGTATCATGAGTAAATCCGAATAGTACAATATAACATTCTGTGTCGAGCCCTAGTGACATGTGCACATCAGCCTCGGAGGGAGAAGACTTGTTCGTCGTTGGAACCAGTTATGCATTTAGCATGTATCTAGTCATAAAAACAAATATTGTTCATAAATAATTACCGTAACTAATAACTAAGCTATTCGGGGTATTAACACATGCGAAGCATGAAGCCCTGTACCAACACTTTTATTCTCGTGGCGCTTGTGGTTTTACGTTGATGTGAAATAGTAATGTAAATCTTAATTTTACGCAAAACGTTAACGTACAAACACAATTATCTAGTACTTCTGGTGGAAACATCTAAATCTCTAACATATAGGCTACATTCAACTGTATTACGTGAGATTAACATAACATACACAAAGGCATTTAATGTGAATTCACTTAAGAATTCTATCAGATTTCCATTGCCACACATGGCCATGCACGTCCTTTATAAATAAAATAACAGTGTAGCCTATATACCATCGTTTTTTATTATTACCATGTCAGATTTTTATAATCGAATTCACAGTGACTTGTTGTCATAGACTATGGATCTTGAATTTAAGGAGACGACACTCATTCACTCATTTACTCGATGATACTTGGTGTCATTACTTCACAGTTAAATGTGTCAAAGGGGGCTATCTGGGCAGCGGAGGTAAACAAAAACTTTAGGATCAGCTGTCAACAGGTTACATCATCTGATATTCATGTTAGCCATCACCCTTCTGTCAAATTTATGATGCTGTCACCATGGTAATGACCTCTGCTCTGTGAACTGGTGCTAACCAAACTTGTTGCGAGATTTTAGAGAACCTTCACATGAGGTACTTCTTACCTTATAATCACATACATAACCAGTACATTGCCGACCACCCCCACCACGCAAACGATAGAATAGACCGCGGTGATGATGATGGCGATGACCACAGGCGTCGAACCCGTATCTGGCGCTGGCGGGCCACATCTCGAATTATTGGCGTCCAGAAGAGTCAGGTTATCACTCAAGTTCAAACATGTGGTACTGTTCAGCGACGCAGAGTTAGAATACTGGTACCCAAAGCCTGAGCCGTTCCCAGTCCCGGCCATTGCTTACTGGACTGTATCTTTTTTGCGCTCCGAATACACGCACTGCAGGCAAGGCGCACGGCACGGCACTGTTCACTTTCTGGAATGCGCCCTACCTGCCCGAAACCGTAGCTCGGAACCTGAGTATCGTCTGCTTCAGGACAAAGCTCAGCCACAGTTGTCCGTTTCAGTTGCCTGAAAATTCAATATGAAAAGAGTGAAGAAATAAGAAAACTGTTCGCGTGACAGGCTCTATCTCGACATTTCAGAAATATACAGTTCAAACGGAACACTCTCAGTGCCTGTTCATTATATCAAGCTACATGACGTCACAACCAGTAAAGCACATGACCCGCGGCAGCAGCTTTTTGAAAACTGTCCGTGTTTTTTTTCCACACATTTTCATGCTTGGTGCAGTGCAATACTTTACACTAAATTCAAACAACACAGTAGTAGTATAAATGTAACTAAAACATCTTCAACAACTTCAATCAAGTCCCACTACTGGGCTATTTTTATCTTCTCTAACATTATTAGGACACAATTTTGTTAACATTGTTTTTATGCAGGCTAGTCTACATTTTTAAACCAGATCAGCGGCAGGCTCCAGTGTGGCGCATTATTTTCACCTTAACTTCCTTTATCTTTACAACTGTTGCCATACAATGCCATGAACAAGGGTCATCGAACGGTCTCGTAAAATTGTGTAACATCATCTTGTTTATCAATGGATATTCTTTTCTTTTTGAGTGACTGCGAATTCACATCCAGTCATTTTTAAGTCAAAACTATGCGACTGTGCAATGGTCTGCATGGTGTGTTGGAATTAAACTATGGGGTGCAGCTATTGGCATCAACTGAGCTTTCAGCGCATTCACGGACACTGCCAGCTGAGTATTCTGAAGGTGAAGACTTCAGCATATGTGCTCTGGCATAGTGCAGAGGCAAAGAGGTTGTTGGGCTGGGCAACATCATGGGAAAGTGTACTTGTTGTCTCATCCTTAACGGCAATAAAATGCTAGGTATTTGATGTAAATGATTATGACATTTGAGGTTTTTCAAATTGCTGTATTCAGCTCTACTAGTGTTTAGAAAAATGCACAAAATCATGTTTGTTACAGCCATAATCTGGGATTGCCCATATGATTTTGATGTT
>JAVQKI010415187.1:0-13560 GCA_036025975.1 Nematalosa erebi | reverse complement strand
ATGTACTGTAAGTCAGTGGGTCTTAGGGGAGCTTATTGTGGACAGTGGTAAACCATACATGTTCAGAATTCTTGTTAATTGTTAGTTGATAGTTGTCATAAAAGCATTGCAGATCATTTCTGGGGAAAGAGAAAATTACTCTGGAAGAATCCAAAGTACTTTTGGTCATCTGGTCAGATTTAAAGCTGCTAAATATGTCTGTCAGAGAGAGAAAGAGAGAGAGAGGGAGAGAAAGAGAGAGAGACAGGGAGAGGGAGGGGAAGAGTGGACTGTTGATATACTTAGGCTGCAGATTAAAAATGCTGGCATGACAAGGGGTTGCTTGATATGTGGGCAGTCTTTACTGGACACTGTTTGTCATATTAAGTACATAAAAACCTCCCAGAAATGAATGTTTGTGTTTAATCCATTGTGTTACTGAAAGCTTGGAGTTTTGGTTTCATGTGTTTTAAACCATTTTTAAATGTATATTTTTTAGTCAAGTTAAGATGCTGCTGCTTTTACCTCTGCTAATGCTGTCCTGTGTTGGTGTCCTAGTAATGTAGCTGTTTCCCGCTTCTCTGCTCTGTCCCCCATAGCTGTCCATTTCACCCTGTGTGCCGTGTGCATCGCCGCATGGTCCTAGCGCCCCTCATCTGTGTTTCTCACCACTAGTGCGAAGACCATCCTCTCCATCTCTCCTCCATTCTCAAACCCCTCCATCTCTATCCTTTCCTTTGTATCCTCTTCTTCTTTCTCTCTATTCTCGTCTCACCACTGTCTCAATTTCTGTGTTTTAGCGCCTTTGTTTTTTTCCCTTTATCTTCATCTTTCTCTTCCTTCATTTCTTTCTTTCTCTCTCCCTCCCTTCCTTTATTTCTTTCTTTTTCATTATTTCTCCCCTCCTCCTCTTCCTCTGTCTGCCCTGTCCCCTGTCTCTGTCGTCCCCTGTCTGCCCATGACCTGCGGGCGTCAGTCATGGCTTTCTCATCACGCTTCTCATTCTGGGAGAAAAAGGGAGGTTTGCGTTTGTTTCATGCTTGATGTGCTGTACGATAGTCATTATAGCCTATAATGCATGTGTATGACCACAGTAGCTTTTTGGACTTTTGACTTGTGACAGTTGTACATTATCAGTGCATTATCAGTTGTACCTTTAACCACAAACCTAGATTTACAATCTGTGTCACCAGATAGTCCTCATTAGGTCTTACTCTTTTGATTGACCTAATAATCTACAGTAGTTTGGACAAACATGAGAGAGCAGTTGTCCAGATAAACTGCAGATAAACTACAAATAAATTCTTGTCCAGCCTGCTCTAGAAAAGAATGGCAGGCTGTGATCTGTTCAATGTTATCTCCAAGACCAGCGCTACTGGAGAGGAATACCAACCTTACTACAGTGAAAACACTCCTCTCACAAGCACCTCTCACGCTGGGCTTGAATAACGTTCAGCCTCCTTCCCCTTCAGGTTAGAGACGATACCCCACCAGCAGGCTCCAGGGCTTCGAACGTAAGTCCAAGCACGTGTTTTCACAGCATCGCATGCCTGAGATGTGATTCGACCAGGTGCACAATGCCCACACACACACACACACACACGCACACTCACACAGATCACTCCGCAAGCATACAGGTTCCACCAAGCCGTTTCCCTCCTCCAGGCCTTTCATTGCTCTCTGGGCATTGAGTCCCTGCACACAGATAGCGCTGTCAGATAGGGCCTATCAGCATTTGTGGAGGCGGCGGAGGGAAGCCAGGCGTAGCGAGGCTCATTCAGGCCACTGGCAGTCTCTCGGGCCCCCAGGAGGGTAAGAAAGGAGGCCACCTGGCACACCATGCCCTGGTTTCTGTGTCTGGGATGGCAAAGGACGAAGGGAGGGAGGGAGGGAGGCAGAGGAGGAGGTACGTCACGGATAGCTGCACGTTCTTTCTTTGGATTTGGGCGTAGACTCACACAAAGACACACAGACATGCACACACACACACACACACGCACACACACTCACACACGCACACACACGCACACACAGGCACGCTGGCCATAAACTGTGGTTACGTTTTCAACAAAGCTATCAGTTTATGATCTTGCCTGTGTAAATCTAGCTGTCAAGAAACATGGTTGGGTTTGTCTCTTGTGACGATGAAATTGAAGATAAGATGTTCCACTGATGAGAAAGACTTGTAACTTGGTAGCTGCCCAAAGCTTTGAAAAAAAGAGACAACTGTAGTAGCATTCTTATTGCAACCTTTTTATGT
Source organism: Nematalosa erebi (assembly GCA_036025975.1). NCBI lineage: Eukaryota > Metazoa > Chordata > Actinopteri > Clupeiformes > Clupeidae > Nematalosa > Nematalosa erebi. Next base: position 11,321 of record JAVQKI010415187.1, on the reverse strand, counting down.
TTGACCCAAGGAGTAAGGCAACTCTAATTTAATTTAAGAAACCTGACAATGTGTGCTCGTATTCTTGTGTTTCCTCTATGAATGGGCTGTGGCTGTGAGTGGAATCTGAGTGGAACTCCATACATATCTATTTTGATACATAAAACATTGATGAAAAACAAGGCAAATTCCTATGTAGTTTTAAACTGATTGTGGAAACATGGAGGCTTAATTTCCAGGTCCCGTGGTGTTCGTACTTAAATATTGATCTTTCTTTCTTGTCCTCCACTCCACACATCACTCCTGTGAAAATTTGGCTGTGTCTGCCCGTGGTTGTATCTGTGGCTGCGGTGCTACAGTCTGACAGTGAGGGAAGCCTAAGCAGCCCGACTCCGACCCCCGCGTCAGACGCAGCCGCCCCGGACACGGGTCCGAAGAGGAGCTCCGACGCTCCTGCTGCGAACGGGAAGAGCGCCGCCGGCACCACCCCTCGCCCCACCTCCACCACTAGTGCCCACAGCAGTGGAGGACCAGCCCAGGGCGACAGCATGAAGGGGATAGCAGTGAGGAGGTTTGGGCGGAGGGAACCTTCAGACCCTCCAGCAGCAGCCACCCCAGCCCCACCTCCGCCTCCGCCTCCCACCCCGGCCGCGGCGGCCACCTCTGTTCCCAAGGGTGCGAAGGCAGCAGCTCCAGGGGCTCAGGGCCCCGGTAAGCAGGACAAGGACGACATCTCCATGGGCTTGACGAGCCTCATGGGCCGGGCCAGAACCAAGGAGCACCGGCCTCGGACGCGCAACTCCGACCGCAAGGAGGACGCCAAGGAGGAGGAGCCAAAGGAGGAGGCACATCCGAGTGCGGAGGAGAAGAAAGAGGCCATGCCTGCTGCCACACCTGCTCCTCCTACTCCTGCGCCTCCCACTCCTGCCCCAGCACAAGGTTCTGTTACCCCAGCTCCCCCAGCACCCAAACCGGACCCCCTCGCGCGCCCACCAGGGTTCATCCCTGCCCCCACCCCTAAGCCCAACCCTCTATCCCCGCCTCCAGGTTTTATCCCTGCCTTCAAACCCAACCCCTTGACCCCACCCACTGGCTTCATCCCTGCCCAAAAGTCGAACCCCCTGGCCCCTCCGGCCGGCTTCATCCCACCTCCCAAGAAGGACCCTTTTGCCCCTGTGGCTGGGTTCATCCCTCCTCTCAAAAACGACCCTCTGGCACCCCCCGCAGGGTTTATCCCTATGCGCCCCTCTGCTGTGCGCAAGACTGAGGTACAGTAGAGACGACCTGCTCACTGATTGACTGACCAACTGACCAACTGCATGTGCCGATCAACAGACTCAACTCACTAATGATCTCCAGAAAGAACTAATGGCATGTCCTCCATGTACAACCTGTACAACGGGACTCTTACTGTTAACCACATGTGCATTCAGATTCACAAACACAGGAGAGCTGATTTTTAGTTCTAAGGAAAAATGTTCAACTTGAACGCTCACCACTGTTTATCAGTAAGTTCAGTAAGTCCCCCCCCAAGCCCTGAACCTTTGAATACATAACTGATACAGATCAACTTCATGATTGGCTAGTTTAGGCCTGTTAAGACTTTGAGATTTCAGTGCAAATGGTTTAAGAACATTGGGATTCAGCCCAAGTAAACTGCTTGACAAATAGACTTTGGTTTGTGAAACATGAGCTGCTACCAACATTATGGTTTTACTGACCCATTTGGTTTAGTGTGAAGAGTGACACTTGGCCATGGCAGTGTGTTACTCCTGTCTTGTGTCTGACACTTTTTTTATGTACTAAATGACATCCCACTCAATTGTTATCCTCTAGAATATTTGCCTTGGTCTGTGGTGTTCTGAACTAACACTCTTCGACACTCCAACACTGTCAGTGTTGGCTTTGGCATGACTGCACGCCTTTAAAACCAAGAATCTAGTCTGCAAATATTAAATCGATTCTGAACGCAGGAAATGTCATTGCAAGGAAAAGCCAAACCCTTTTGAGAAGAACACTTGTGTTTTGTTTGCGTAGACGGTCTGGACTATGCATGGAATGCTGATCTACTGCAGTGTTTATGAAAGTGTCAACTGATATTACTATTCAGTGATTTGCTGTATGGTGCTGTTGCACCTGGTATCACCCAGCTCCAGTGTGTGGGGTAGGGGTGAGCCTCATACCCTGTCTCACTGATCTGTTTGTGTGTGTGTGTGTGTGCGCGCGAGTGTGTCTGATGTGTGTGTATTTACACACGTGTGATTGTGTGTGACATGGTTTGTATCTGTGTGTATGTGACGTTGGTGTCACAGGTGAAGGCAGCAGCAGCTCGTGCTCCTGCTGCCGTGACTGGGAAACCCACTGCAGGAAATGCACAGTCTCAGGCTTCCACCTCACAGGTGTGTGCAAGGCAGACTGCTCGACCTCTGTGCGTGTGTGTGTATATATGTGTTTTTATGTCCATGTGTGAGTGTGTGTGTGGTGAGTGTTAGTGTTTGTGTCTGTGTAGGTGAATGTGCGACTCTGGGAGGTGTGTGTGAATGATTTTGGATAAGTGTGCATTATTTGGTGATAGTGCCCCAAGAAAGGATTTAAATGTTGTGTGATCATTTTCATGGTTTGTGGAAACCAAAAAAATTGTCCCTCATGACAGCCACCTCTTGGGGTCTTCACGGCACTGCATCGCTATTGCTGCAATATGTAGTGCTGGGTCCCACTACAGAGCCAAAAAAAAGAACTAGCCCAAAAAAAGGAATACACACTATACCAGTATAGTAGCTTTCCATACCTGTTGCAGAACTGAGGAGTATTTCAAGACAAACCCGTGAAAGTTTACCTAGACCCAGATTAATAGAGAAGGTCTTTGATTTCAGCAGTTAACAAGGTTTGCCAGCGTGTGTTTCTATGAGGAGACATTTGTCCTCATGTGTGTTGTGGGGCTTCTGCCTGTAGGTGGCGCCACCACTGATCCCCACAGAGGAGAACCACAAGCGTCTCAAGGAGGTCCTCACCATCGATAAGCCTGTAATTTCACCCTCTCTCTCTCTCTCTCTCTCTCTCTCTCTCTCTCTCTCTCTCTCTCTCTCTCTCTCTCTCTCTCTCTCTCTTTCTCTCTCTTTCTTTCATCTGTCACTTTTGTCTTTTTCTACTTTCTCTTTCTCTCTCCGTGTCCCTGTATTGTGTGCACATGTGGACTATTATTCTCTGTCTTCTTGCTGTGTGTGAATTAAGCCAGCACTGTATGTTATCTGCATCTCCCTGCCTCAGCTTATGCAGTGCTCCTGATTCTCAGTCTCCATCACACCCTGACCCAGTATAGATGCTGAGTCTGGATCTGACACCAGAAAAGAGCCTTCTAAGGTCATTTGCCTTCAAAGCTGTGAATAGATCTCAGCTCCTTTGCTAACTCCGATACAGCCTCCCTTTGTGAGCTTGTGTGTGTGTGTGTGTGTGTGTGGTGGAGACTGATCAGTGTATAAGGAAGGACCAGGAGGAAATGGCAAAAGTTTATCCTCTCGCTCCAGGAGATGTATTGACGGCTGATTTGCACCTTATCAGTATCTGGTCCGTTCCAGTGTCCTCTGCTTTGATATTGTGTCTGTGTGTGAATACCTGTTTGTGTGCCTGATGTGGCCTCCATGAGGAGTCATGTGAATAGTGCTTTAGTGCCAGCTGTGCTTTCTGGAATTATGAATGTCTGCTTCCTTGTGCATCTGCATACTCTCCTGATATAAGGGCTGCAAAGATTCTGTGGAAAGGCTTGAAATGCAGAAATTTTCCGAACATGGTAGATGAGTAGATTGATCAGTGTGGTCCTAGTTTGTTAATATTGTGCTTAAATTAAATCTTACATTGGTCGCACTAATTAAATTAGTGTAGTAACTACATGTTTTAAGAAGATAAGACTCAATTTAGCAGAATCTGTAGAGATCTCTTCTTGAATTGACTTTTGCTTCTCAGTAGGAGGTAGCATTAGTAGGAAGACCAGTGCCCTTTAGAGAGGAGCTGGTCAACCCATAGAGTGGGATTGTGTTGTGTGTTTGTGCTGGTTTATATTTAAACCAATCTCAAAAGTAATCCAGAAATCCCCAAGCATCATAAAAATCCCAGGCACCCAGTCAGCTAATCACCCTGGGCTTTAATTCCGCTTTGTGGTTCCAGTTGGTTTTGCCTGATTGGTTTGGACACAGACCAACAGAGATGTCCGGCTGGTCTTCCTCACCAGAGGTCCTTCAATCATTGTCAATTATTCCTGCTTATTTCTTCTTTGTGCATTTTATGGCAAGAAAAACATTTTTGCACATTTGCAGTGTCTCAGTCATTATCCAAGTCTGCTCCATACTTATCCATAAACAAGACTAGCCTTAGACATTTGACTCTGCTTGGATACAGAAACAAAAAAATATGACAATGATTTGTGTATTTCTGGACAGTCTTTCATCGGTGGTCAAGATTAGACAGTCATTTTACTTCTTTCACACACAGTAAGTTTTTAATCCCTTGGCCATCAACTAGAATTTCTCCTTCAAACAGGAATAGCCTAATGTGAGCCTTGATTGTGAGACGGGAATCTGTCTCCCTTTTTTTTTTTTTTTTTTTCCCTGTTGTGTCCAGCGTGATCTGTCAGGCTTGTGCTTGTTGCTGTTTTTTTCTCTTCTCTGTGCTCTCACTGATCTCTGTTTTCTTCCACCATGACCCCCCCCTCCCCATGTTGGTTATGCTGTTGCTGCTTCCGCTACTGTTGCTGTGCCTTCATGTGGACGGCTGGTTCTGTAGGCCAATGGCTCAGCTCCAGTTAAGGTAGTGCATTTGCTCTGTGTGCGTCTACAGTATGTCTGTGTTGTGTGCTGCATGCAGTTTGTGTGTTGTGTTTGGATGCTTTTGCCTATTGGTTGGCCAAGAGTGTATAAGACTTCTTTCTGTGAGACCAGTCACACCCCTGCTTCATTCTACCATCATGCACCATGTCTGAGCACCCAACCCACCAGTGGCTTAGTGTGGAGTCTGGCACTAGTTAGGGGGGCCTTGTGCCAGAGGAGGGGCATTCCGCACTGTGGACAAATCTTACCACTTAGTTTTGGTGATGATTGGAAAACCCAGTCATGGGACATGGCAGATGATTGGATCTCTAAAAGCTATTCTTGGCTTTGTCATCAGTTCAGTTTTGCCCTCAAAGCTACAGTGCTTGGGAGTATGGTGGGCCTGTAGGACAAAACACAGTGACTAATGAAATAGCAAAAAACAACATTGATCATTAATATCCTAATTGGCGTGTGTGGAGTGAACTGAGTTTAAGTGATGTGAAACTGAGGTAAGTTTGTTCTCTATCTCTCGCTCTGTCTAACTTTCTTTCTCTCTCTTTTCCACGCTCTCTCTCTCTCTCTCTGTCTCTCTCTTTGGGAGGAGTGGTGGTGTGGAAGCATGCAGTGGACTAAACTGAAGTGGAACAAAATCTTTTGTTTTTGGTTGCTGTCCATTTTGCTGTGTTGTTTGTTGTCGTGCGCATGTTTGTGGGATTGTTTACCTCCGGTGACTTAAAAAGGTCACTGACCTCTGGCTGACCTCTACTGCCCCCTGCAGGTGAAACAGGAGGAGGATCCCGTGGCCATCCTACAGGCTGCTCATGAGGCAGCGTCTCAACCCAAGGTCTGGCCTCGCTTCAGCTTGCCTGTGTGAATCTGGCACCTTTTTCACACCCTCGCCACCGCTGGCATGAGCGTGCCCGTGTTTGTGTGTGTGTGTGTGAGAGTGTGTGTGTGTGTGAGTGTGAATGTGAGTGTCAATACGGGTGTCTGTGTGAAACCAGACAGACTAATTGTGACTACTTCAGTGTGTTATTGAGAGTGAAATTTAGCAGCAGCATGCTAATTCAGCCTGTTTTGTAATATTATAGATCTGGTGTAGTTTAGCAGTGTGAACCTAGATTGCCTGATGCATGGTGTGGATTGTATGTGTGTTTTTGTTGAAATTGCATGCATGAGTATGCAGTGTATTGCCAAATCAGTTGTGTTCTAAGGGGGATAATGCCCAAGAATCAGTGACAAACTTATCCTCTTGGATAAGCAAACCCAAGATAAGGGTAAACCTTGTAAAAGAAGAGTACCGTGGTTTACAGCAAACTTTACCCAGGTTTGTATAAGAGCTTTGTACCTGGACTAGTGCTGTAACCAGGGGCATCGTAGTGGGAGGGGGAAACATTGACCTACAAAATTGACCTACCAGGGCTTCAGTGGGGTAGTGCCCTTGTATTTGGAGGATTTTTGGTTGCTGAGAAAGGTAGTGGGTCCAGCAGACACTGCCTGTATGATCCAGAATTTAGCACTATGCTTCTGGCTGTAGCTGGGCTGGATGCTGTCTCTGGTTTAGGGATAAAGCATGTCTAATTCATGACTGACTCTCCAGTAACCCCGTCCATCAGTTCAAATATCCATCTGCCTGTCTGTCGTGCATCCATAGAGCAGAGTCTCTCTGTCACAGTTCAATGGGTCTCTTTGTTACGGCCTCAGACCGATGGCACTCAGTGGCTGAGTCCTAATGTCTACCCTAAGCCCTGAATCTCAGACTTCATGCCTGTTGCCAGTTAAAAGGGTAGGTTTTGGATTTTACACTTAGAGCTTTGTTTTCTGGTCATTTATGATGAAATGCAATGGTAAAGATTAAAATTTTAACGAATGCCTGTTTTGAGAATTGTCGGTTGTTGTGGTAGCAGAATGGCTGCATAGGTTCACTGCTACAATCTTTCATAAGTGCATTAAACTTTTGTTTGTCAAAATTGTAATCTTAACCATTGTATTTCATCATAAACGATCAGAAAACAAGGCTTTAAGTCATACAAACTGAAATTGTCCTTTAAGTCTTTGAGGACTCAGGATTAGGGTGAGAGCTAAGGGGGGCATTGGGATTTACCCAATCCTTGGGATCATCATCTCTTCTGGGGCAACTTGAGACTCCCGTACTATGAGGCCAGCTACTGGGCATGCTCTGTCTGCTTTTCTTCCTGTCAGGTGGCAGGCTGGGGGGGGGGGGGGGTGTTCCGTAACTTGAGCGCCCTGTGCTCGTACTTAATGACGACGCAGCCATGCAGAGAGCCACACAGAAATGGATGCACCTGGTCCAAAAAAAAAAAAAAAAAACCTTCAAAGCTGGCTTGAGTGGCTGGTGTCATGTTGCCACCTGGTGCCGTCCCTTACCAATAATCCACAGACCACAACCACATCAAGCCTCTTGTTGTACTTCACCTCTAATTTATGCCCCAATTATCCCCTTCGGTGTTCAGTGCCATCTGGAGTGCCCGTTAGCTGAATCAGCCCTGCCCATTCGAAGGACGAGGGGATGCCCCTGTGCCCGCTCAAGTAGAGACTCCCCCTGTGTTTATCTCAGCCATTAAAGGTCTCTGTCGCTCTCCATAGCCATTTAGATCTGGGAGTGCCATAGGGAAGAATAGAGGCCTTTGTTATTGGGTGGGAAGGAACAGCAGCACAAATGGTGCTGTAGACAGAGAAATGAAAAGTGGTGTGTGACAAGCAGGTGCAGCAGCATCTGTCTGTGTGTCTGGGTAGGGCTTTAACCTTCTTTCTCACAGGTGTGCTGAAGTGATGGGGGACTTGATGTTTGTGTGTGTGTGTGTGTGTGTCTGTGTGTGTGTGTGAAGATTAACAGGAGTTTGAACTGATGCATGACCTCAAATGACCTCCGATACATCTGGCCACATAGCGAGAGTGACTGGGCTGGTTTGGCAGATTTTCCCCAGGTCATTGCCAAAAAGCGGCTAAATTTGGTGAACACCCACATGTGGTCTGGATTCTGGCCCAGTCCATTTCACAAAAGAGCGGTTCTTCCGGGTTGGTTCTGACCCAGTAGTGAAAGTGACAAGGCGGACCTAAGCGATTTGGGTCCAGTGGGTCGATGGGTCGACTCCTGTGTACTGACTCTTCCTCTCCTCAACAGGTGAAGTCAGAGGAGCAGATTGCTGCGGAGAAGGCCTGGTACGGCACAGAGAAAGTATGGCTCGTCCACAAGGATGGCTTCTCTCTAGGTGGGTTCAGCATACAGTACACATCCTTACCACACAGATGTGCATAGATATCAGATATGAGATATCAGAGTTTAGAGAGTATTACAGAGAAATCATCATCAGAATTCTATCTTTAATGCCATAATGTAAAGGTTATTGAGGAAATACTATCTTCCTTCTGTAATGCAAAGGTTATTGGCCTGTGAACTGCAGTGGGAATAGTGTGGTGGCATAACATTATTAACCTTAATAATTAAGTTGTTTGTTATTGTTTTTCACAGCCACGCTGCTGAAGACCGAGGCTGGCAGTCTGCCAGAGGGAAAAGTGAAGATCCGACTGGATCACGATGGCTCCCTGTTGGATGTGGATGAGGATGATGTAGAGAAGGTGAGCTGAGTTCACACACACACACATACACACACACACACTCTAACCCCACCAGTCTTAAGATTGTGTGGCAAAAGTAATTCATTTCCCTCTACTTTGGTACAGAGAAATCAAAATTCTACTTCTTAAATTAAGAAATTACTTTAGACTTGTCATGTAAGTGTGAATGGCATCACCACATTTACTGCAAATCGTCTGCAACCCAATTTAATTCGTGATTTTATGCATTTGTAAGTGTGTGCAAATATAAAGTATTAGAATTAGCTCTGGTGAGAGGACTGTGTAAACTGAAATACTGAAGAGTCCCTCAGTTATGGCATCCTAACCCTTAAAAACAGCATAGGCAGCTCTGCATCCCATAATCTGTGCCAAGCAACAGGCCAGCACACAGATGATTTGGCCAGCTGCTCTCATGTAAGTCCAGATGACCAGCCACTCTGGTCCATCTCTGGCTCTGATTATTGCATATGTGTCCTCCAGTGGCTTACTGTCAAATTTGGCCAGTTGTCCAACACTCCGACTCAAATGCTCTGTCTGGCTGTGGCCCATGGGACGAAACCCCAGATGTTAAATAATACTTCTGCAGACAAAACCCATCTTTTTGGTCGCTTCTCTGGCTCAACCGGATTGACTGAATGGGAACTGGGCTGTGAGCAGCACATAGCTGTGATGACTTGTTGTCTCAGGCATGGAAGCCATATTGCCACCCATCTGTGGTGTTTGTGTGATGAAATGGGAAATCAGGCAGATCAGATCAGATCAGATGAGCAGGAAATTGAGTCCAGATTGGGCTGAAGAAAGCTGGAGTGTGTGTGTGTGTGTGTGTTTGTGTGTGTGTTTGTGTGTGTGTTTGTGTGTGTATGTGTGTGTGTGTGTGTGTGTGTGTTTGTGTTTGTGTTTGTGTGTGTGTGTGTGTGTGTGTGTGTGTGTGTGTGAGTGAGATTGAAAATCGGCAGTAATAAAAGCCGGGCAGTCAACACTGCCCCAGACACTCTAGACAGGTATGTCAATCCTGAGTGATGGGTACAATGAATAGGCTGTTATGATGGAAGTCAGAAAGCCAGAAAACATTAACTCCAAAAATGTGTTCTGACATGTGTAGATGTAGATTCCTCATAGTCTTTTCTCAGCTCATTTAGTAGAACAAACTAAACACAACATAACATAAACACATAGTTTGCACTGGTTTTCCACACTGATAGAGACATACAGTAAAATAGAATCTATACTGGTACTGTACTGCCCATAATGCTGAATGTTACCGGTAATTCTACTTATGTGGACCAATGTATGTTGAGAAGACATCTGGTAATCTTCATGTCCAATCTTCCATCGCTAGGCTAACCCTCCATCATTTGACCGTGTGGAGGACCTCTCGTCTCTTCCCTACCTGAACGAGTCGAGTGTCATGCACTCCCTACGCCAGCGCTACGGTGGGAACCTCATGCACACCTACGCCGGACCGAACCTGCTGGTCATCAATCCAGTCACCGCACCTGCCATGTACTCCGAGAAAGTATGGCATTACACATCAGAGGCAGCATAATCTCTAGTCTCCTTAGACTTTGACTTTTACTGTGTTCTTACAATGCAGAGTATGTGCCTTAGTTAAAGTCATAATGCTCACTGAAAAACTAGTTTCTCCCAAGGGGACAATGAACTACTTGTCTATCTGTCTGTAGCATCAGATGCAATGGGGTATATATTTTCTACTCTTCATTAAGTCTGTGGGTTAATTTTACACTGTTGTCACTGTAAACACATTACCTGAAAACTCCCCTCAGTTATATTTAATGGCAATACAGCCCCAGCTGTGTTAATCTCTTACAGTAGGTTAAGCACATATGTAATCGTTTAATATACTCTCAAGTGATCCACGTTTTAAAATACTTATGTTGTTTCTTATGTAGTATGAATGCCTTCTCTCTGCTCAGGTGAAACCCATTGTAAATGGCTGTCATGCTACTGCAGTTGTTTTTGTGACGTTGTTGTCATGCGCTTTGACTGCGCTCTCCCTTTAGGTAATGCACATGTTTAAGGGCTGTCGTCGTGAGGATACAGCGCCACACATCTATGGTGTGGCCCAGACGGCGTACCGTAACCTGCTGACCACACGCCAGGATCAGTCCATTGTCCTGCTCGGCAAGACGGGCAGTGGCAAGACCACCAACTGCCAGCACCTGGTTCAGTACCTGGTGTCCATTGCTGGCAGCCCAGGCAAGACCTACTCTGGTGAGTTGAGACAGAGAGACTATAGGGACTTACTATGAGTGTAATGGATAAGTTATGGAAAGTAATGCTTATCTGTGCTGTTACAGGATTTGGAGGCAATAGTCTAGTAAATAAAAAAAATGTGAATATCTCTACTGTAGCAGGTAACCAGTGCACACTAAGTTGTGGATTAATCCCAATGAACTCTTAACCCTAAGTTTTGAGCTCTCAAAGCAGATTTATGCCAGTTAAAGGAGAAATCTGGTATGATTAAATTCATTACCCTGTTGTTCGAGGTCTGTATGTCCAAATTGGCCTAACTTAAAAAGATTAAATTTTGCTGGTGATCCGGATCACCTGATTGAATTGCCTGGCGGAGGTCTACGCTCTCTGAGTGCTTTTCTAGTTTATTTATTTATTTATTTATTGTGTGTCTGTGCTGACGTGGATCCCCATCCCCTGAGTTCCCCTTCTGTCTCCAAGGCCCCATCTGATCCGGCAGATAGGATTGAGCGTGTGCTGTGGAAAATCAAAGGACGGATGAGAGGAAAGTCAAGTGTGCAGGGGGTTTGTCTTTAATTAAGCTGTGTGCGGTCAGGCGTTGGGGGCCGGGTTGTGTGTGTGTGTGTGTGTTTGTTTGTGTGTGTGTGTGTGTGTGTGATATAGAGGAAGATTTATATAAATATATATATATATATATATATATATATATATATATATATTTGCCCA
>JAVQKI010415009.1:0-13450 GCA_036025975.1 Nematalosa erebi | reverse complement strand
ACATGTGATATTTTTATATATTCTAACTGTAATACATATTCAGCAATGTTGTATTGTTTACAGAGCAAGTTTATATTGCAAAGTCAAATACAGTTGGTGTTATAAAATCTACATACTTTTTTTACAACTGTCTCTTCTGTAGTTGTTTTACAACGTTGTTTAAAGGGATGGGATCAAGAGGGTGTGGTGGATGCCCTTTCATGGATGTGCAAAAACTTTTTCTCAGTGAAAACTTCCCCAGGCTTTTGGCAGCCCTCACTCTGCTCTAATGCTGTGGTGGTAATTGCATTGAAGAACGGTTTCTTGAACTTCCTCACACCAAAAACCACATCACTTTCTAAAGAGCCATTTGCTTTGTTAATTACAATCGTGTGGAAGTCGCTAAGCTGTTGATGCTGGCAATCGGAAATGCTTTGAAAAGTGCTGATTAAAAGCCTCGACTGCCGTGGCGCTGCTTCGACTCTCATTCTGGGGGCTTGTGAGGCTTCTGCAAGTATTGTCTAATTAAAGCTCTCCACTCATGTTCTCTCAGTCATCACTCCTCTCGCTGGTGAAGATGGCCTTCTCTCTTTTCAGATTAACGTAGCTATCATGGCTTCCGCTATGGGAGCTTTTTCACAAGAGAAGCATGGCCCTAGATGATGTGAATTGGATGGCTGAACGGAACCAGCTGGCTTTCGTTGATTGATTTGAACTTGAGCCTGTGGAGGCAAACCAGAGCCAGAGATGACAATGAAACACCAAGTGTGCGGGTCAGGACATCCAAAAGGCCCATGATGCATAGGAGAGAAGGAAGTGAACAGGAAGTGAGCAGGGCCCAGGAGTGGAAGAGAGCTCTCCATGTCAACTGAGTTGTAGCAAACTTGTTCCATTGCAGATTCCTTTGTGTGCTCTGCTCCAGATCTCGTTTCTCTTCTACATCTGTTCCATCACAGAACTATTCCACTTGTCGTTACAGTCAGTATGATCAAGATAGAAACAGAAGTTAGGGAGTACCTCACCCTCAACCCCACCCCACCCCCCACTATAACATCCCTGATCATAAGCCATGGTATGGGAAAAAAAGAGAGATGAAATTATTCACCTAACCAGTATGAAGAGTTTCCATCGGATGACATTTTCATGTTCACACTTCATGCATTCTGCTCTGTTCCATTTTACTTCATCTCTCTCTCTCTCTCTCACTACATTCCCGTCCCCTTCTCCTTAAGCTAGCCCATCTGTTATCATCCTGCCAGCCCCTCCTTGCTTTCCCATTCCATTTTCTCTCCACTTCGTCATCTTCATCCTCCTTCTCCTCCTCACACTCCATCCATCCCCCCTTCCCTCCATCCGGTTCCGCCTTGCATATGTCTCGCTTACGTCTCTCTCGTATGCGTGTCTCGGTGCAGTGATGGATGGGTTATGATGTGCTAAGCTGTCGCTTTTCTCCACAGCTATCTCATAGACCAGGAGTATGAGTCAGTCTCGCATGTGTAGTTAGCATGTGGGTTCTGTGTTGCATGTCGCAGCCATGGACTTTCCCACAGCCTCTGTGGTTGTCTGGATGATGGGCCCGGTGGCTTTTGTATAGGGTGGTGTGCCTTGTAACCCCCCCGCCCCATACTACCACTACCGACATTCAGTTCCAACCCTGCAACCCGCACACCATCTCCTGGTAGCCAGGAGGTTACCGCGGGAGCATCCCGGGCGGGGCTGAGCGTGCGCGGCGGGCGAGTTTGCCCACGCTGCCAGCTGTGTCGGCCCTGCCCACCCCAGCCACAGTCGCTCGAGCTACCACCCTGTCTCTCCGGTGGTGGTTGGTGCCAAGGGACTCACTGTGACGCTCTGGAACAACCGTGGCATTTTTATACGCCGTGTCGTAAACAGAGCAGGGCGTGAGTGTGTGTGTGTGTGTGTTTAAGTGTGTGTATGCCTCTTGCCGTGACCCACTGTGGAACTGTCAGTTTTAGAAACATACATATATACACTCTGCTGACACACATACACACACACAGCCTCCTGCTCATAATTACACACACGCAAGCACACATACATACACAGAGGTTTTTCATATGGATCAGTGGGAGCAGACAGTGGGAATTTGGGCTGTAGCTGCGTCAGTGCCTAGCCTATGAGTTATCGTGCGTCACTGAAGGTACTCTGTCCTTTGTCTGTGCATGTTGGTTTCTGGGCATATTGGTGTTAAGTGCTTTCATATGTCTGTCTCTGCGTTTCTAAATCAGGCCTCAGCCTTTGTCCCAGAGAGCAATAAAAAAAATCCTTTTATTGTCATACATGGCTCTTGTCTCCACTTTCTTCATCCACTCCGCCAACAACCCTGAGGGCTTTTTTTCTTTAATTACAACTGGAATTGTAAGGTGCTACTACATTTCAGCTGCTGTCCTCACGTTGTCTGATTTACTTTTACTCTTACCAAAACAAAAGGTTGGGTTTCATCATAATTTTAAGGCTAGGCTTATTTATGGACAGTTGTGTCTTTAATATTACAGTTACATGGATAGTTTAAGTCTTCCAGCGACTCTGAGGGTTATTCTAAATTAAAAAGCTCTGCAGATTGATCACCTTACATGACTCATGGCAAATGCCCTCAGCTGAGCAGTCTGCCCAGATACTCAGTTAAAATACTCCTGGGTTTGGCACCTAGGCCGCTCTTAAGTGGTCCTGGTCTGCTGGGCTGGGCCTCGGCATGGCATGTGTGATTGTTGTGTGAGTGTGTTTGTGTGTGTGTGTGTGTATGTGTGTGTGTGTGTTTCTAATTACATGCTTTTACTGGGAGCCCTGGTTTCCTCCCGCTGCAGTGCCCATCTGCCGGTGCGGCCAGACTGGGGCACCGGTCCCCGGCTGGAGCTCACGTCCGCTCCCCTGCGCCACAGACCGCCGCTGCTCGACCTGCCCCGCCGTGTTTGGCCACTGTCGCCCTGGCAACAGGTAGTTCTGCGACAGGACGGTGACCAGGGGAATGCAAACTATGGGCGCCAGTACAATGTAGCTGGGCAAGCCGTGGGGATAATTTGCTATCTTGTGGAAAGCTCATTTATATGTGTTTATGTGTGTTTGTGTGTTTGTGTTTGTGTGTGTATGTGTCTCTCTGTGAGTGTGTGTATCTGTATTTATGTCATTATGCCACCTTTACTGACATTCCAGGGCATCTCCCCAAGACTATCTGCTCCTGTCCTTGGAATCCAAGGGAGCTGTGCCAGCAGGCTTAAAGGTCCAAAGCCATGCTGTGGTCTGTACGAGGACTTAGGGACAGGAGGCTGGAAAGCAGGAAACCCCAGAAAGTCAAGGGAGACTAGCAAGGGAAAAGAATGACAAAGGAGAGAGAGAGAAACTATAGGTGAGTGAATGTATAGCGGAATCAGTGAATGTGTATGGGTGAGTTCATGAATGTCTGCATGAAGGAAAGAAAAAAGGAAGAGGGCTGCTGAATCTGGACTGGGTTTCAGACATTGTATATGTGAGTGAGGCCAACACTGGATTCATTCCTATCAGATGATCTAGTGCCTCCAGTGGCCAAAAGTAGAATTACATCATTACGCCTTCTTAAGACAGTTGTCATTGTGGCATCCATAGAATAGTAAGTGTGTATTTATATGTGTGTGTACGTGTGTGTGTGTCATTGTTTGCATTTTGTAGGTCCATATCTAAATTGCCTGATGGTTTAATCTAATGTTCTTTCTCCTGCAGTCCATGAGGATGGATTTGTTTCAGGTCAGGAAGAGAGGGATTATTTCATTTAGAGAAAATTGGAAATGGTACTTATCATTTAAACCTTAAGCAAAGCTGATGCCACATACACACACACACAAACACAAGCATAAATGCACACACACTCACACACACATAAATACACATACAGATTCATGTGCACACTCACATGCACCCACACTTAAGGATATTGACATGGCTTTAAATTCCTGAGCAGCATAGAATGCACACTATAACATGAGGTCATCCTAGCAAATGCTCATGTTTATAATCTGATAAATACATGCAGGCCTTATGAACTCCAAACATGTTCCTTTGAATATGCTCTCACAATATATCTGGTCACAACCTTCATACTCTGTCTGACATCCTTATTTGGTGGTCGAGCGGGTCAGAAGGAGAAAATATGAGTTGCTGCCATTGAAGAGGGAAAGTCTTGCAGTGAGAGATTGCAGAAAACGATGTAGAATACAATTGGTGGCATATACGTGCATGTGAGTGTGAGTGTGCGTGCATGTGTGTTTGGGTGTGGAGGGGGTCGTAAGAGGAAGGTGGAGTCTCGTGGGCGGCTCCTCTGTTTGTTTGCCTAGACAGTCACCCTGAGGAAAGACGGCCTAAGAGAAGCGCTCCCCCGCGTCTGACTCCTCTATCTGAAGCAGCTCCTAAAAACTCACTCCTAAGACCTGCAATCATTACACAGTAATGCAGTCATTCATTGCAGGCTCCCATACTGTTGTCTTATGAAAAGATATCAGCAACACTGCAATCTCATGAGGTTATTCTCATTTATTCAACAGCCAATGCCTAATGCCTGATTTTAAAGCCCCATCAATTAGAAAAAAAAATATCATTTTTGTTCACATAAGTGTGTGCCACTAAGCAGAACGTCATGCGGATGATGCAGTGAATTGTGCACCATAATGCTGTGTCATGGGTGCTCTTCCCCCAAAACTGTAGTCCTGTCATCATGTTACAGCCATCTTGTCTTGCGCCGGGTTCTCCGCTGCCCTGGTCACCCCGCAGGGATTTATGGAGGGGTGACGGGCGATGACAGAGACGTCTTAAACGCTCCAGTCAAAACATTTGGGAGGATGTGACGAGAGATCCCACTGACTTTTCGGCCTTTTTTTTTCTTTTCTTTTCTTTTCCTCAGACTGGATGGTAAGACAAGGTTTTAACCCTCCCCACCCCCCCCCTTTCTCTCTCTCTCTCTCTCTCTCTCTCTCTCTCTCTCTCTCTCTCTCTCTCTCTCCCTCTGTCTCCCTCTCCATCTCTGTCACTCCTTTGGTACCCTTTTTAGTTCAGTCTGTTTACTCAAGGGAGTGTTTTGGTAAACTGGGGCCAGGCCTTAGTGGCAGAGCTTTTGGCCAAAGATGTGGGCGGCATATGATGAAACAAAGTTAAAGAATGTCTTTAGACATCAGAGCATGCATGTACACATGTATATACACACATGCACACAGACACGGATACACACACACACACACACACACCTTCACATATACACAGTCACACACACCTTCATATATACACACACACAGTCATGTACACCTTCGCAAACACACACATAGTCAAACACACGTTCACATATACACACACGCACGCATGCAAAAACATAGTCACAGAAGAACACAGACACACATACACCCATACAAACACACACACACACACACACATCTACTTGTGAGAATGGAAAATGTCAAAGGTCTCCAGTCACACATGGAGATATGTTCATAATGAGGTCCAGGACTACTGCAGTGGAATACAGTTGCATGCTACCTCTGACAGGACAACATAAATGGGAGTGTTTCTCCTGCATAACGAGCCTCTGCTTCTGATTTGTTTATGTATCGCCAGCAAATGGACATGCGAGTCGGCTCTCAACTCTTTGAGTGTGTATACGTGTGTGTGTGTGTGTGTGTGTATGTATGTACATGTGTTCTGTGTGTGTGTGTGTGTGTGTGTGCGTGTGTGTGTGTGTGTGTGTGTGTGTGTGCGTGTATGTATGCACATGTGTTCTGTGTGTGTGTGTGTGTGTGTGTGTGTGTGTGTGTGTGTGTGTGTGTGTGTGTGTGTGGTAATTCAACACCACCTTGAAGGTCTGTTTCCCGTCAGAGCAGTGAGAGGAACAGGCTTCGGACACATGGCTCTCATGAGCCGCCGTTGGCCCCGCTGAAAAAAGGACACTTCGCATAAACACAAAACACTCTCGCTCGCGTTACATGAACAGATGCTCCGAGCACACACACACGGACATAAACACGCACACACAGACACTCACTCACTCTCTCTCTCTCTCTCTCTCTCTCTCTCCTCTCACACACACACACACACACTCACTCACACATAGATATAAACACAAATGCCCATATGCAGATACAGATGCACACACACAGACATAAACACACACTCTAACACACACATACAGTACACAAAGACAGTAAATGGTTGGTCTGCAATTATGTAAAGTATACTTGTACCATCCAGAAAAACTAACATTCACCAACTTTGTATAATGTAGTTTAGGCTATCCCATTACCATACATGTCCAAATCATTAATACCACCCTAATACAAACTGCACTTAGTCACTCTAATTCCCTTGCTCTCTTGCTCTTAAAAAAACATTCTCTTTCTCTGACACACACACACACACACACACACACGCACACATGCACATATAGACAAGGGTTTAGCTGCAGATAATGGAGTCCTGTGTCTGTGTGTTTAATGCGTATCTAATGGGAGCTCTTGAGTTCTTTAAATTTGTCACGCTGAACCTGCTACCCTGGACCACACACAAACACTCACACACACACACTTTTCATGAACACACATACACACATACATGCATGAAGCACACAGAGACAAAACCTAGTCACCACACAAAAAAGTGCAGTCAGTCCTGTCACATGGCACATTCACTACATGCAGCTTACAGGCGATGAGCAACTCAGTTCACACACAGACACACACACACACACACACACATGCACACATACACACACAAACTCAGACAGTGGTTTAAGATTGGGAATTCCAGAAATGAATGTTAGGATTTCATGCACAGGACTAGACGCAGCAGTTAAATCCTCTCAACACACCAGTAATCCCGCAGAACGCATCCATCTCTCTCAGGAAGCGATTGGTCAAATACGTGTAATGAATAGCCCACACGGCTTCTGTCCTGTTGTCTCATCCTCTCAACCGTGACTGTCATCTCACTCCACTGTATAAACACACACACACACACACACACACACACACACACACAGCTCAGCTCATGCAGTTCAAAAGCCCAAGGTCAGTGCTTTTTTGCACCTCCCACGTTCTGAATTGCCATCCTGGCATCATGGTGACTTTTCCACACACCACTGTACACACACACCCACACACACACACACACACACACAGCTGGCAGGTGATGCGGACAGAGAAGGATATGTCTGTCACAGCCCATCATTGACTCTTGGTCCTCTCTCTCTCCTCCCATTGCCAACACTGCCGCCTACCCCCCTCCTCCTCTCCACTCCTTCCTCTGCTCTGCTCTTCTCTTGTCCTATCCTCTCTGCTCCTCTTCTCTCACATGCCTTTCTTTCCTCTCCTCTACTCCTCTCTCCTCTTCTTTCCTCTCCCCTGCTTTTCTCTTTCCCTTCCTATCCTATCCTATCCTATCCTCTCCTCTTTCCTGACTTTCTTTCCCCTCCTCTCTTCTTCCCTGTTTTGTGTCTTCTCCACTTCTCTCCTCTCCCTTTCACTCTTCTCCCCTGCTTTTCTCTCTTTCCTTGTTTTGCTCTATCCGTTCCTATCCTGTCCTGTCCTCTCTCCTGCTTTTCTCTTCTCTCCCCTCCACTTATCTCCGCTTCTCTCCCTTCCACTCCTTTCCCCTGCTTTTCTCTCCCTTCCTGTCCAGTCCCCTCCTCTCTCCTGCACTCCTCTCCCCTTCACTCGTCTCCACTCTCTTCCCTGTTTTGTCTTTCCTCAGCACGTCTCCCCTCTTCTCTCCCCTCCTCCGACGGCTCAGCAGTATCTGCAGGCCTCAGCTCAGCCACCCCTGGCTGGGGGTGAGCTGGAAGGCACGCGGTTTCTTCATGAGTTATGACCAGCACAGCCCGGCCTGACACACAGAACAAAAGACCGTCCCCACGGCCACAAGCACCGAGCTTAACCACAGCAAAAACACAGCGAGAACATAGCACGTATACTGGAGACAGGATCGCATTCATTTTCATAGAGAGAGAGGAATATGACAACGGCCCGGAGGGATTTTTGATGTCGCATTTTTATTTTTAGTCTCCCTATTCAGGGTTTTTAGGGGGGCTTAGCAAACAATTCATAGAAGGCAATTTTGTGTACGCACAAAGGCCCAAAGCTGCAAACTACAAACAAATTCAAAGAGCACAGCACACATGTGTTGTCCTTATAGTCTAAACAGTCTGGGGGACCGGCTGAACCCTTTTAAAGACTTACACATGCTTCCACACTTTCAAGCAGAGTGACTATTATCACGTCTGTTATCACACATAAACAGTGTCACGAGGGCAGAGGAGAGAGACTGTGGAAGTGCAAAAGGTCTTCTTTGACAGACCACCACACTGGTCCAGCAGTTTATAACGGCCCCCCCTACACCAACAACCCCACCCCACCCCAACCCACCCCACATCCACCCTTCTCATGTCCGTTACTCCCTCATAGGAGGGCCTGATAAAAATCACAGGCAGACAGACGGATGTCCTGATGGTCCCCCTGGTGCCCCCCCCCCACCTTCAACTCCAACCCCATCACCTCCACCCACCACCATCTCCAACTACTACCACCACCACTTCTCTCAACCTGCGGCAGAGACAGAGAGAGAAAGAGAGAGGAGAGTGGTGGTCTGTTAGCCATCAGCATCAGCCTTGAGCCCATAACTCTGCTCAGGCACAACCCTGTCAGGTGTGAGCGATGGGACAGACTGACCCCCTCCGGCATGCATAACTCATCCCCTCGTTATAAATAACTGCCCCATCCCGCGGACAGTAACAGCCGCATCTTGAGATGGATGGAGGGAGGGAGGGAGAGAGAAAGAGAGAGAGAGGGGTGAGGAGGGATGAACGTTGCAAAGTTTCATCCACTCGTGCCATAATTCAACAAAGGTGTGGTTGTAAACTTCGGTGCTTTCGTAGGACAACAGAGATGAGCTTGCCTGATTTGGCTGCCTTGTGCTGCTTTGTAAAGACATTGTTTAGCTTTTTTTTTTCCTTTGTGATGGCATAATGATTACACTACAGCGGGTCTGTGTTGCTTACTATAAAAGGGCTACATGGCCTGAGATTAATTGTGGGATACGTATAAACAGAACTGGAGATTGCATCTTGATTTAGCCTACCGCAACGATCGAAACAGGAAGGCAGTAAGGCCCACTAAAACATCTTAACAAAAGCTTCTTCTCCTTCTTCTTATTGTTCTTTCTTTCTATCTTTCTTCTTCCTCCTCTTTTTTTTCTTCACCCCGTTTTCTCTTCCTTCTCTCCAAACGCGCTGGGCACCCAATCCAAAACAAATCGCTGCGATTCAAATAAAAGAAATAAAAGACAGCCTGTTCCTGCGGTGGGGCTTTCCTGTCTTTGATAGAGACTGTTTATCTTTCCCTGTCCACCCGGCAGCCTTTGATGTGTGAGGGAGGGCCAGGAACAGGACCATCAGGGCATAGTGTCTCATGCAAATACTTCACTCTCTCAGCTTCACTGGCCGGGTGGACATGCGTGTGTGTGTGTGTGTGTGTGTGTGTGTGTGTGTGTTTCTGTGTCTGTGTCTGTGTCTGTGTGGTAAGAGAGAGAGTTTTTCTGTATGTGTGTCTGTTTCTGTGAGTGTGTTTGAATGTGTGTCTGTGTGTTTCTGTCAGTGTGTTTGAATGTGTGTGCGTGTGTGTGTGTGTGAATGTGTCGTCCTCTACATGATTCTCCCTGAGCATGTGGGCTGCCCGTATATTTAACCTCGGCAGCAAACCTTCACAATCACTGATCCGCCATCTCTTTGTTGTGCCGCCTCTGTTTAATCTGATAAGGTCTACACTCGGCTTATGCATATGTGTGTCGTGTGTGTGTTTGCCTGTGTGTGTCCTGGGGGAGCTTGCGAATGTTAAGTGCCAACTCTTTCTTTTAGCCCCATTGTGCCTGAAGCATGCTTGTGTGTGTGTGTGTGTGTGTGTGTGTGTGTGCGTGTGTGTCTTTGATTGTGTTTAGACCAGCTTTCCCCTGGCCACCAGCATTAGAAGGTGAACTGACTAGCCTGCGGCCTTCTTCCCCTCTCGAGGGCTTCATTTAACATCGGCGTGACGGCGTTTATCACTCTCCAGCATCACTGGCTGCAGGTGCAGTTCCTCAGTGGCATGCCAACAGGGACCGCCCACGGGAACTCCACCCCCCAGTTTTTGGGGAGGTTAATAGGGCCCCCTGCTCCTTGGGTGGGGGTGCTAGTGGTGGAGAGGTACCCCAGGTCACGGTGCCTGGACCATACTACCCCTCGCTCTTCTAACTCACCTCTCTGGCCCAGAGAGAGAGAGATAGAGAGTTCATCCTCCAGATGGAATTCCAGAAGATTCCACCGGATCCTCATGGTATACGTATTAGATGCGCTGGACAAATGTGATTTGCGTCCCACTGTCTTGTGTGTGTGTGTGTGTGTGTGTTTTCTCAAGAGCACAAGAAGGTGCAGACTCCATCAATTTCTAATGTACTTAACAGTGATGGGGTGCCCATGCACTCTGTACATGGCTGCTACCACTGCTGCGTAACATTATGGCCTCCGTGAGGTTGTCTGGCTTCGTAATCGGTAACGGTCTGTTTGCTCTCTACCGAGCCAAGCCAACTTTCTCGGTGATTAAACCGAATGGAACGATTTTTTTTTTTTTTACTTCTTTATGAGCCCTGAGACTTGACTATTCCCTGGGACAAATATTTTCTCAGTAGCCAGATATAATCAGACTTAATCTACTGGGGCTTGCTTAAACTCAAATCACAACCCAGTGGTACCATAGCAGCACCATTTTTACGTGCCTTTTTTTACACAGGCAAAGCCAATCTGTTAAGTTCATTTCATGACCCCTGCATATTGTGGAGCGGTCAGGAAATTGGATTAGGTTGGCAAAACCTTGATTCTGTTGGACTACATCCCAACGGCTAACATTTATGTTGGCATTACCAGGGTTAATTGGGAAACATGGCTCTGTTAGGAGGGAGAAAAATGGGGGTTTCGGTGATTCTTGCCGTCCGGTAAAGACATTTCATCTCAAATAAATCTTTCACTCCATCACTCTTGACAGTAATACAGGCATGTTTCAAATGAAGCTGTAAGGACTTTTGGTTGTATGTGTTTTTTTTTCCTCAAAGCTGCTGAAAAGTCATAACTTAGGACGTGGACAGACATATTGTTCCATTTGTGCTCAATACTTTTCATGTGTCTCCTGCTCACAATAACTCAGCTCACCGTCGAGCTGTTGAGAACATTTGTTTGGGATTACCGCTCATTTAACAGATTTTGAAAACAGTTTCTCATCTTCAAAGGCGCTCCGTTACGCCGGTAGCGTCCACTCTCTGGGAGCCGTATCCATCTTAATTGCAGTTTATGCTTATGTCATTGCACTTTAAAAAAACAGGACGTAACTCGAGATGCCGCCAATAAAACGTTCAGCTTTCATTTACCCACCTGCTTAGGAATTAGAAAAGGGAAACACGATGCTTCAGAGGGGCCTTGTTTAGAGTTTTCTGCCGCCATAATGCGCCATGTTTTGAACTGTATTCACTCACATACACAGACAAAAACACACACTTAAACACACACATATTCTCACACACACACATGCACATGCTCTCTCTCTCTCTGTCTCGCCCTGAGGTCAGTGGCCTCTCCGGGACTCACGCGTTTGATTCGGCCGTGGCTTTGTTCTCTGCTCAGAGACGTGTTCCAGTTTGAGTTTCATTAAAGGCATGTTCCGAAATTGGATCCATCCTTGTTTTTTTCCAGTACCGAGGTATGTGCTCCAAGTGGTACCAGTGGAACAATATAAGTAAGAGCAGATCTCCTGTTCTCAGCATGTAAGACTGATTTTACATCAGTGCATGAATGTGTGTACGTAGCTGTGAATGCAAGTGTGTGTGTGTGTGTGTGTGTGTGTGTGTGTGTGTGTGGGTGGATGTCCTTATGTCGGTATGGACAACTACACTGTCCTGAAGGGAAGACTTTATGCCTCCAACCCACATGCCCCTTGCCTGTGTGCTACAGGGAGAAGTCATGGAAAGCAGAAGTCCTTCAGATGAGGAAAATATGACAACTGACATAAACCCTAATTACCGTCAAGTTTGAATTTATTTGTCTGATAAAGGAAAAACTACTAGTGCTTGTGAGAGAATGGAAGTCATATGAAGTGAACTATGGAGGACTCAAACAGTGG
This sequence comes from Nematalosa erebi, assembly GCA_036025975.1. Taxonomy (NCBI): domain Eukaryota; kingdom Metazoa; phylum Chordata; class Actinopteri; order Clupeiformes; family Clupeidae; genus Nematalosa; species Nematalosa erebi. The sequence continues at coordinate 1,310 of JAVQKI010415009.1, read as the reverse complement.
TAATGACGGCTAGCTGACTCCACACAGTGGAATACTCTGGAAATTTGGGGATGTTTTGAATTAATATTACTTCCTCAAAAATTAATTAGAACAGATTTCTTCCTGTCAACTCCCATCCTGTTGGAATGATTGTTCAGAATAGCTCTGCCACACTGTCCTCAGTTTCCGTTGTATTTATTACTACAACAACTACAATAGCGCTGCTTCCTTGGTGGTTGTGATCCATGTAAAGCTCTCCCAGAACTACTGGCTCATTACCTTCAAAACGTTGACGACCAGTCAAAGCATGGGAAACATGCCTGGGAGGTGCCTAGAAGAAGCTAGCATTGCTAATTGCAACAGCATGACAGGTCAGGCAAACCCTTGGATGAAAATCTGTCTAGTCTGACCCATTACAAGAGAAACAAGGCCACATTTGGCAACCCCAAGAATTGATTCCCTATGTGTCGGATGTCTCGTTAGCCTCGGCATTAGGGCACTGGACAGTACAGTGATTGGCCACCGTGTTTGAATCATTAGTCCCTACTTTAACACACGTCCATGTTGACGCAGTGGTAAACAGACGGATCCGAGACGGATCATCCAAATGAGTGTAGAGGATCGGAGGTGGGGGGGTTCATGGGAGATGAGGGATGGCGGTGGCGGTGGGGCGGGGGGGGTGGGGGGGGTCTGCTGAGCAGAAGCTGTGGAGAGCTTCCAGATGTGAAGAGTCAACATGGACCTGAGCTAATGACGAGCGGATGATTGACAGACTCTCCGAATGAACAGAGACATCGCTCAAGCGCAGGAAGGAAAAATAAATCTCCCGACGAACAGGAACCTGAGTGCGGAGCAGAGAGAGAGTGAAAGAGACAGAGAGAGAGAGTGTGTGTGTGTGTGTGTGTGTGTATGTGTTTCAGCAGGGAACACAGACAGTGAAAGGAGAAGTTGTGTTTTCACGAGAAGTACAAGCTTCCCAGACTGCATTCAGGTTATAGGAGTGTGTAAGCATGCTGGCTATGTTTGTGTGTCTGTTTTGGTAGGTGTTCATGTTTGTTTTTATGGGGGCAGGCACACTTGACATGCAGGTCTCATTGAATGCAAAAATTTTGAGCATAAACATCTGTATGGAGGTACATCTATATCAAAACCTCTCTCTCTCTCTCTCTCTCTCTCTAACACACACACACATACATACACACACACACACACGCCAAGGGCGTAGATTTGGCATGGACGGAGGTGACGTGTCCCCACCAATATCCAGCAATCATTGTTATGTCCCCACCAATATTATTTGGTCACTTAAAAAAAATATTAGCGATCGGTAA
>JAVQKI010414731.1:0-10718 GCA_036025975.1 Nematalosa erebi | reverse complement strand
CACACACACACACACACACACACAAACACACACACATATATACTGTATATGTGTGTGTGTGTGTGTGTGTGTGTGTGTGTGTGTGTGTGTGTGTGTGTATAGTTCTTCTTTGTGTGTGTGTGTGTGTGTGTGTGTGTGTTCTTTTGAAATAATATGGATGGTTGAAATGACCAAACACAGGGTGAGGGCAAATAGATTATCTAAAATGGTTCCTTGAAAATAAAGTGTCCATATAGAAAAGCTAAGGTGAGCGGGATAGACTGCGTGCAAGTGTTCGTGTGAGCGCACGCAAATCCTAACAGCCATACAAAGGATAACTGCGAGATAAGCAAACAAAGTCTTTGCTCAGAAGGCTTTCAAAAGGTCAACTTCCATCAGACTAATTCCTGTCTCTGTCTAATGTCATAATCCTCATAAACACTTTGATGTTTCTATATTAGACTGGAAAATGACTCAAACAGAGAGAGTGTGCATGTGCCAGACAGAGGGGCAGAGGTGGAGGTGGAGGCGCTAATCACCTAATTAGCTAACTTGACACAGCTAACCTTAATTGCTACTTCAGATGCCCTCTGGTACTGTTGTCTGCAAAAGCAAACAATGCGATGAATACAAAGAACTAAGGCTCATCCTATCTGGCCCACAACAAGATGCCAATAGATTGTACCCCTGTCAAACACTGAAATAACGCTACACTGATGAGTATTGGCTACACTGACGAGTACTGGCTTCACTGACATCATATTACTAATTAATCCACATTAATAAGAAATAAATTGATAATTTAAGAAGGGGTTCAGAACATTTTGTTTTTTTGGGGAATTTTTTTAAACCAGAAAAAAGCATTTGTGAGGAACACACTAATGGATGAGAAGGCATGGTTCACAATGTCTGCTCTAGTTCTTCCTAAAGTACAGAAACTAGTTCACTGTGAACCTCTGTACGCTACAGTGAACTGTGAACCTCTGTAAGCTGTAGTTTCAGACCAACACCCCTAAAACCTGCCTTTATGGGCCTTTCTCCGTGGCCTGTGTGCAGTCATGCTGGCGGAGGGATGATGGTAAAATGGTTATTTTCCAAAGGCTGAGCTTGGCTTAGCAAAGGGAAATCTGACCTCAGCATGCCAAGACATTTTGGGGAAGCCCTTTTTGGTTCCAGCATGACTGGAAATTAGGTGGAAACTGCCACAGCTGCGAAAAGGACAACGGACAGACACCCCAGTACTTTTTCATACAGACTATTTCAAGAGAGCTCAATTCCTAGTGCCATAGCTGCTCTCACTGGGTTTCCATTTTGTCCATATGGTCAGTTGTTTAGGATTGAATTAGAATGATCAGGCAGTGTTTTTGTTTTTACCATTGACACGGCCTATAGAGTACCTTAGCATCAGCTTTCCATTAATACAGCACTATAGAGTACAGCAGAGAAGGACTTAAAAGTTAGCAAGGGTATCTTGAGGCTGTCGATGCACAAGCACATCCCTCTTTTGCATCACAGGAGTGCTTTGCCTCTTCAGTGCCTTCAGCACCTCACACAAGCAGCCAATCTCCAGGGGACGCGTTTGTGGTAGGAGCTGCGCTTGTGGGGGACCCACTTTGCGTTCACACACACCGTCATCAGCAGCAGGCAGGCAGGCAGGCAGGCGGGGAGAAGCAGTCAGTCAGGCGGCTTTGGCAGTAATTACAGGCGCTGATGGTGCGGCTCCAGAGCTTGTCTAGTCTCTAGGGCCCGAGGCTCATTAAAGAGCTCACAAACGAGCACGCTGCCTTTTAGCTAATACACTCACAGGCCTGAAGGGGTGCGCGCTTTAGACGCTCGTCACACTCTGGAGAAAGCAACGACACGCTGAAGCTGTACGGTCACGAGAGAGGGAGAGCCAGGAAGACAGTGAGGAAGTAGACGGAAAAGAAGAAATCCAACACGGAGTCGGACGGAATTGAGAGCAAGGAAAGCAGGCCCCGCCCAGCAGCTAGTGGGGCAGATCTACAGCTTTCTTCCTTTGCTGCTCCTTCAGTTAGGCCTAATTAGATAGGATACTCCAGCAGATTATAAGACTCTCATCAAAAACATCTCTGTGTCCTGGCTTCCAAGAACCTCAATTCTTTTTGATCGCTTGAGTTTCATCTCAGGACTCTGACTGCCACACACATATTGCCCACAGTTGACAGTTAAATCTTTACAGAGCTTCAACTAGCGAGTTTATAAAAAGACTGGTCATTACGCCAGATGTCAAAATAATTTAGCTACATACAATTTGTGTCTGTCAACAAAAGAGCAGAACTGAAAGAGAATGATTCTAACCTTTGAGTACTGTACACAACCCTTTCATTGACATCACTGTGATGTCCAGGTCAAATTTAAAAACCAAAAATGGTAAAGAAATTTATGTAATTCAGCCTCGCTAAGCTCTTAGTCAGGGGTGGCACAAAATATGGTAAATCCACTCAAGGCTTGCAAACAAACTGGCATATTCCACATAAGGTTACTGTTCAGGAAAACGCAGATGATGAAACAGAACAAAACATCCGATCCACTGGAATGCATGATGCCAAAGATGGAGAGATAAAATACAACTTGGATTTTGAGTCTACGCCAAGATTGCAAACAGTGCTCACGACTCAGTCTACCTCCAGGAAGATTTCCTGATAATCAAACAGCACTGTTTCAATTAGAATTCAGCGCTAGTTTTACAGCATTATTGTAAATGGCCAAACAGCAAACATGTTATTGGACACAACTCTACTAAGGCATGGAAATTATCATAATCATTCTGATAAACAGGATATTACAATAACCCCCCTGAGTCAAGTAAGTTAACGATAGGAAAACAAGTCCTAATTGCTCGTTAACTCAGCATTATCCTTTATGTCTGAGGGCACGCATGTAAAAAAAAAAAAAAGAAGCTGTGTGGAGTTGGCAGTGTAGCTGGGAGGGCTCTTTTGATGCCCTGGTGTCTTCATTACTGGACCGTATGGGATTGGATCGGATTGGGGAGGGGGGTCGGTTGTTGACAAAGCCTCTTTGTTTAAGCTTGATTCCCATGGCGGCCACTTCCTTTTGTCATTCCCGTGCCCATCGCCGGAGCGCCGTCGCATACCTTTGGAATTCCGTCATGGATTTCTCTGCGCAGCACTGGCCAACATTTTTTAGTTGGTTGCTTGATCAAAGCTTTGGTGAGGCCCTTGGTGGCTGGGCTGGATGAGTTGCCAGCTCATCAGGGGCCAAATGTTAATTAAACAGCCCAAGCCATCCCTGTGTCTTGCAGAGGCGTTTTTTCCCAGTTAGCAGTGCTGGCTTCAATTTGAGCAAAGCACTGAGGCGAGCACTGAGTAAACTTTCCAGCGGGCAGAGTCGGCATAAATATCCCTCATTACCTGAGGACAGGGAGCCCTCCATGACACACACACACACACACACACACACACACACACACACACAGATGAAATACAGTATGCAGCAGCATAAAAAAATAAATACAACTTTCAAAGACACCTCTGCACAAGCTACCAAAGAGGTACGAGAACAAAGTGGGGAACAGATCACAGAAGTATACACACACACACACACACACACACACACACACAATCTATATGCCACACAAAATGCACACACAAGTCACCCCTCTATTCCCAACACAAGCCCTCCCCACACCTACGCACTTAAGTGGTGGTGAGTTTTGTTTTAATGTCATAAGCCTGCAGACCTGCGCTCCCCATTAGCGCGGGCTGTGAAAGGGCGCTTTTATACATAATGAGCGCCCCCATTCTAGACGATTCAATACAAGCTGCTGCTGACTGCCCTCTGCTGCGCCCCACACTACCCCAGCCTCTGGTTCTCCTGCCTCCTGCTGCAGCTGCTGCCTGTGCCTGCCTGCCTGCCTGCCTGCCTGCCTGCTGGAGTGTGGCACCCGAACACCCAGTGCAACCAAGTCTCGCCTTGGAAATAATCCCATATGGGAGTTACAGTGGCTCCCCCCTCTCTCTCTCTCTCTAGCTCTCTCTCTCACACACACACACACACACACACACAGACCCCACAACCCTTGGAGTCAGTAAGCTTCCCCTCTTCTTTCTGATGGAACCCTGTTCACTTCCTTATCATTCTGACTGCTGTTGCTTTAATACGGGGGCTGTGATGGTATTTCAGATGACGCATAACAGCTCCATTGTGTGTTACCACTTCACACACACACTCACACACACACACACGCACGCACGTACGCACTCCCGACTCGCATGCTTTTAAGGCACACTTTTAAGGCTTCAATAACAGCCTGCCTAGGCAGATTGCAGCGCCTTCGGTATGTGTTTTGAGTCTTGTGCTGTTTTAAATGTCAACAGATGAGCTGTGTGATGTCTGCCCACTCCTCCCCCCCTCCAACACTCCCCCTCTAAGCTCCACGTCTCCTGAATACCCCCTGCAGGCAGCCCAAGGCCAGATCCTGAAATGCCAAGCGTGTTTCTGGGGCGGCTGGGGCTTCTTTTGCTCTTCCTGTGTATTTTCTGTCCGAGGGGCCGGGAAACCCGTCAGGTGGCATTTGATGGTGGCGGGGTGGTGTGGGAACAGGCGCACACGCAAGTGTGTGTGTGTGTTTGTGTCTAGGGAGGGTAGGGTCAAAGTTCAGGAGTCCGAGATGTGTCATGGTCATGGCACAGTTTCAGACACTTGGCAGGAGGCTCAGTAAATGCTCCTCAGAGACGGAGAGGTAGACAGACACACACATATACACACACACACACGCACACATATACCCACCTACACACACCCAAACACACAAAAGGAGTGAGTGCAGGAGAGAAAGAGAGAGAGAGAGAGAGGCAGAGAGAGAGAGAGAGAGAGAGAGAGGCAGAGAGAGAGAGAGAGAGGCACGAAAGCATTCCCATCTGAACGGCATAAACATTGTGATGGTTTGAAAGCCCACAGCTGTCTTCCTGAGTCTGAGACCATGTTTGGTAGCAAAAAAAAAATCTGTGTATACTCACCAACCCTGTTTAACAGTGAAGACAACAGAACACAGGCATAGACTGACACACACTCACGTGCACACACACACACACACAAACACACACAGACAAACACACAAGATCATCTGGGACGGGTCATTAAGACAACACATATGCATACCACAGACACCTTAATAAACACACACAAGCACTGGCGTTATTTGGAAGATATAGCAATGAAATGCGTAAACATATGTGATCTTAAGAAACTTTGTTTAACATTTCTCCCTCTCTCTGGCTCACTCTCTCTCTCTCTCTCTCTCACGCACGCACGCACACACACACACACGCACGCACGCACGCACGCACGCACGCACACACACACATTCACAAGCACATAAATGTCATGATGCACCAGCTTTGTTTGACATTTGTGAAAGCTACACATTCACATATACATAAAGCATAAAGCCTAGCTTTCTATCCAGGGATAGGCTAGAGGCCTAGGGAAGCCGTCTGTGTCTCTTGCTGTGTGTGTGTGTGTGTGTGTGTGTGTGTGTGTGTGTGTGAGTGTGTGTGTGTGCACGCGAGTGCGTGTGTGTGTGTGTGTGTGTGTGCTGGCGGAGCTGTGGACACAGGGACAACCTCTGCAGGTGTGGAACTCAGGGGGTTCCCTGCATCACTAAATCACAAGGGCTCTTTGGCACTGACTTACTAATCTAGATACACACTTTCTTCTTCAGTTTCTCTCTCTATCTCTATCTTTCACACACACACACACACACACACACATACACACACACACACATACACGCACAAACACAGACATGCATACACACTCTATTTCGTGTGTCCTATGTCCCAGCGCCATGCAGGCCCTTCTATGGTAGGCAGGCTTACTAGTGAGGCGCGGAGCGAGTGATTAATTGTGTTTAGATGAGCTATGCCAGCGGATGGAGCATTTAAAGAGCCAGGCAACAGGGTGCCACGACACTATGCACACTCTGATGAACATTCCTAGCCTAAAGGGGCCTGGAAGATGGTTGTGCACCTCGCAGGGGAAAAAGTCTTGAGTGAGGCCTGAGCAGCTGTAACACTAGCTAAAGGCTGGCCGTGGGAGCACTGAGCTGCAGAATGAAGTTATGCTGTAATGTTGGCACACAATGCGAGCCACATGACCGGCCGGGCCCAGTGACAGGACAGGGGTTTGGTGAGGCTCGAGCCCAAAACAACCATCAGCACAGGGGCTATTGCCCTCCAACCTCAGTTGGCCTGGGCACCGCGCCAGTGAACAGATCAGCCCTGTCTTTCAATATCTCTCTCTTTCAATCTGACACTTTCTCTGTGCCTGTCTCTCGCTCTGTTGCCCTCTCACTCGTCCCTTTTCACTGCTGCTACTTTTGACTCCCTGTTTGTCATTCCTCTTTTGTATTCTGTCATTTAAGGTGGGGAGAGACCATTTCTTCCTGGATAACTTTCTAAGTGGAGGATTGCGATGACAGGGGTCTCTCACTCTTTTCTTTCGAGCTGGCTTTGGATCAGTGCAGCAACGTGTCCTTGCCCTAACCTAACCACATCATAAAATGGGACTGGCCCACGGTCAGCTGTTGAAGCGGGGGGACATTTCCGACGCTGGTCTCATGTGGCACATCAGTGGCTGGGAGTGCTGAGGGGTGTTAGGCTTGTATACAAGCTCCCAGGGCTCTCCCCTGCTCTGATTTCTGACACTGGAAACCCCCCCATATGGGGAAAGAGAAAGAGAGAGAAAGAGAGAGAGAGAGAGAGAGAGAGGTGGACGAGTGAAAGACTGTATATATTACTAACACAAAAAGAGAGGGAGGCAACCACAGAAAGAGAACTGAAGAAACTGTGAAAAAGTGAGTTAGATAAACACATAAACAGTGAGAAAGAGAGAACCAGAGACTGTTGGAAGGCTGAAGAGTTGGCGAAGCTGAAGAGAAGAGTGACAAGCCAGGAGGGGTTAGTGCATGAGATCATGGCTTTCGCATGCAATCCTGCACACTACTAATTGGGGGGGGGGGCAGGCATGCATGTCAGGCCGAGGAGCTCGACCTCCTGCGACTATTAAGAGCCCCTGAAGCCCCGCATTATGGGTGTCCGCCGGCGCAGGGGGCACGTTAGCCAACAATCCCTGATAATCACCAGCAGGGTTAGCACAGATCCGGGGTCCAGCACAAAGGCCTCTGGGTGGCCCACTCCAAATGCCCCTTAGGCATGGGAGATTACTACTGGACACAGCCTGCGTTATTATGTCACAACCACCCACATCAGACACAACATTCTTCTGCCCACTGTTTTAAATACATACATCACTTATATCTACACACACAGGAAGGAAGACCTAGATAGGCCTAAAAATAAAACAAATCAATTATCACCATCTTTGTTGTACTGTGCTCACCTTTGTTTCCTGTGACTGGGAGTGAGTGAAGTTTCGGCAGCTATAGCTGTTAAATTGCAATGATTTTGTGTTAAATACAACCATTTAAAAATGCTGAACTATTGCTAAAATTGTGGCAGTAAGATGTAAGGTCTTCTGCCTCAACTGCTGTCCGTACAGGCAATCTACAACTTCAGGTCCGTATGAAGGCACATACTGCTCGAAGAATTAAACACAGTCGCAACAAGAGCTTTATTGGAAACAGACAAACCCCAGCTTCTCTCATCTGGCCATGAGGATGCTACCTGCTGGAGAAGCTAAATCACCTCCGAGAGCCAACCCTCCCTGGCTCATTCACTCGCTCTCCACTCTCTGTCTCTCTCAGCACAAATCACTCTCCCGCACTCTCTTTGAAGACGCTCTGCTTGATATTACTTCTGACTTGAGTACATTTCAGCCTTAACTCAAAAGAGGAAGACAGGAATTTTCTTGACACCATGGGCCTTTCCTTTACAGAGTTTGCTAAAACGAGATTTTTTTGAAAAATGCAAAAGGGTCGAAAAAACAGGAGTGACGAGCATGAAAAGAAAGTAAGAAGAGAGAGGAAGAGAGGCGAGCAAGTGACTCAGATTGGACTCATCTCTTTTCCATGATGATGGGGTGGGTTACAGGAGCCTCCTTCTCCCTTCAGCTGTTCATTGTGCATTCCAGACACATTCTTTTGCATCCGCTTACACTCTGAATGCCACCTAAAGCTGGCCAAGTGTGTGCATTGCTGGGCTCGGAGTGTGAAGTACAAGCTGCATACATTTAAATGCGCCCCCAATCACTCAAAAGCGTGCTCACAAACACCTGCCTAGTCTGTCCCAAGTCCCCTGCAGTAGGCCACCATTTAACCAAGCTGCTAATTATTAAAACGTTACCGCTAGATAAGCCTGTCTTCTTTCTCTTCATTAAACTTCTGTCCTCCAGCTAAACACCATTAACCTTTCGGCTCTTGCGCCGGTGAGGGGGGTTAGGGGTTGTGGGGCTGATGGAAAGGTGTGTGTCTTTCTGGCTTGTGCGTACGCAAGTACCACCAGAAATGGCTGGCAGCAGAGCAGGACAAGCAGGCGGCCATTTTCCGGAGGATTCTTTTGATATTTCTAGGAGTGCTGTGGTGATATAAGATGGGCAATTACCTGTGCCTTTGTTCCGGTCCACAAAACAGTACTTGAGCTCGTACTCCTTCAAAATGTCATGGACCTCCTGTGGGAGAGTGAGAGAGAGAGAGAAAGGATATTTTATGAAAGAGGAAAGACAGAAAAAAGAAAGGAAGACAGACATTTTCCAGTGCTACACAACAGCCAGCCTTCTTGGCCCTGCCTGAAGGACTTCAAATCTGGCATTTAAAGCAAAGGGAGAAAGACATTTGATATCTGGGGAAGTAAGTGCTTCTAGATGATTAGTTTAGTGGAGTCAACCTTCACCTCAGGGGTGTCTACACTGACTACACTTTGGACAAGAGCACAGCCCTGCTAAAGCATGATGTTATATTGGGGTGTGTGTGTGTGTGTGTGTGTGTTTATGTGTGTGTGTGTACATAACTGTTTGGGAACACTGAGGGAGGTTTAGAAGAAAATATACACCCATGTTGCAATATTAAGAAATGAGATATATCAATGTACTAGGATCATATGAGACTTTTAGATTCATCTGTGCATGCAAACACACACACGCACGCACACACACACACACACACACACACACACACACGCACATACACTCAGTGTATATATAGAGAGAGGACAAGAGAGCACTCACCCACCTACAACTCACCCACACAAAGTCACCCCTTCCACTCGCAAAAAAAGCATTTCAAACCACGCTGGATGTCTTTTTTTTCACTGTGGAAGCTGTACACATGTAAAATGGATTCCTCCGCAATGACCTGGCTGCCTCCCACATGGTCCATGCCTGGATGCGCAGCTCCCACCTACAGCCCTCTCGCTTCTGTTCTGCCTCACAACTCAACTCTCGCTTGCTGCCTGAAAGCTTTTTTCCCTCTCTCTCTCTCTCTCTTTTTCTTTCTTTCGGCTGCCTGCAAACTCTCCGCTTCACAATAACCTCTGGCTCTTGGAACTCCCTCTGGTTCAGAACTCCACTTTCCTGGCTCAGAGCTCTCTCCCCGCATCTCTCCCTCTCTCTCTCTCTCTCTCTCCATCCCTCTCAGTCCTCATGGTTGAGAAGGCTCCCTGTGGCTCTGGCCTGATAACTGTATCCATGGATCAGATAACTCTCTCCTCTCTGAGTCTCTCTCTTCTCGCACACCTGTTAAGGCTCCAGGGAAGAGATAGCGGAGCAACTGATAGTTTTACAACTTTAGTGATAGTCCGCAAATGCACAACACACACACACACACACACACACACACATACACAGTTCCCAAAAGTGAGCATGTACCAAATAACTGCCCATTTTCAGGGTGATGACACATGGGGAAATCTTCTGAGCTGTGTTTCTGGAAAACCACATCACAGCAACTTTCAAGTGTTCTGATTGGATGATAATGGCCATTTATCAACTGACGCCTAGAGTTCTGCCAAAAATCAGAAAATGTTCCATTCTCAAGAACATTACTCAACAATATTGCTTCAAACACACACCCTGCCTTGTGTCTCGTCAGGTCTAAACCTCAGTGCAGGGACTGTAGGCTACAGGCTACAGGCTTAAGGATCCATGCCCGTGTATGTGTGTGTATGTGTGTGTCTATGGGGGATGTCTCAGGGTGTCTTCCCTGAGTAGAAGTTTGGCTGCAGTAGACTCCTCTCTATCATACTCTAGATGATGAACCCTCATGGGAAACATGAAATTCAAATTCCTGTCAGGAAGGAACAACATTGAGAATATTTGCATTACGAAATCATTTACATTCTCACTCTATTCTGTGCAAAATGTCCAACACACTTATGTTGAAGACACTAAGACAGGCGAGAGGCACTCTCTCTCTGCTGACAACACTGAAGTTGACACACTCATTCAGCATGTGTTTTCTAACTTGACTCACACTAATAGACACACACACACACACACACACACACACACACACACACATAACCTCCCCCTACACTCACACACATCTTCCCGGTGCGCCTCCGGTAGTAGGAGTGCCCTGGCCGCCTGACTGTAAACTCAATTTGGCTCCATCTGCTAACTCCTGCAGCATCATGTCTGAGCACATTTCAGAGAAGCAGCCCCTACTGTAATTGACAGTAACAGAGAGCACAGGAAGGGAGAGAGGAGCTGCCACACTCAATCTCCACTCAGAGAGAGAGAGAGAGAGAGGGAGAGAGAGAGAACAGTGAGAGAGAGAGAGAGAGAGAGAGAGAGAGAGAGAG
>JAVQKI010414377.1:0-10751 GCA_036025975.1 Nematalosa erebi | reverse complement strand
CAGTAGCGCACAATACAATTATATATCCACTCACACAAAAAACTTTTCAGGTACTGACATCACAGTAAAATTAACAGTAGATATTTTTCATCCACCATTTACTTGCATAATGACTCAGGTTTGAAGACCAAATGTAGAAGTGGAATGTTGAAATGCTCATTTCTTGGCGGGTCGCTCTTGTTCACTCAGGTATGCAGACAGGGCCAAGCAGATTCGCTGCAACGCCATCATTAACGAGGACCCCAACGCTCGCCTGGTGCGAGAGCTTAAGGAGGAGGTCAACCGCCTCAAAGACCTGCTGCTTGCTCAGGGCCTCAGCGAGCTTATTACTGCCCCAGGTAACACATAAATACTGACACACACACACACACACACACACACCACACAACACTCACAGACCCAGGTAATACACAGATACTGACATTTACACACACACACACACACACACACACACACTGACAGACTAAAATATTTTTCCTCTTTTTGATGAGACCCCACTGGCATGAAGGCACCGTTTAAACACCAGCAAGTTTCTGTTTTGAAAGCAAGTTTCTGTTCTGCTATTACTTTTATGGTTAAGAGCACGCACAGACAAACCCCCAGGTAACACACAAATACTGACATACACACACACAGATACTGACTTATACACATGCTCATACACACACAGACACACACTCACACAAACAGTACACACTTTGTACTGCTCTCCCTCTCTCTCTTTATCTCTCTCTCTCAGACATACACTCCCACCCACATACAATATGCCTCATTTCTCCCCATCCTCTGCTGTTGCCAGGCCCGGACGGTAACAGTTTTGCCCGGGTCACAGCAGGCTCCTCCAGTGCCATGGAGGTGTCCAATTCCCATCAGCCCCCTCTCTCAGACCCCACATCACCCCTTGAGGGCCCCACGGATGAGCAGGGCCCCTGTTCACCCATCAGTAAGGAGGAGGCAGTGGAGAGATTGAAGGTAGGAAATAAACCTCGCATGTTACTGTTGGGAGGCTTTTGCGTGATTGATTTGATTGTTTGAAATTCTTTACTGACACTACAAAAAATGAATGAATGAAGTGTATCTTTTCACATTGCATCAAAATAACCCAAGGGCTTTTTGTGTATTTGTATGCGTATGTGCTATCAGGGTATCTCTGGACACTACCTCTGAGCTGCATTAGAGATTGAGTTCCTTTGTAAATCATTGCTCTAAAAGTAAGACCCTCTTATTGAACAATCCCAGTGTCCCCCTGAGCGAGGCGCTGAACCCTTAAAGACTTAAAGGAGAAATCTGATGTGAATCAGTCCATAGCCCTGTTGTTGGAGGTCACCAAGTGCTATCAGTAGGAAAAGGAACAAGAATATTGAATACAACATTGACGGGATAGTTAACTGCCAGCTTACACTTAGTGAATGGGACACAGTAACTTACTTTCAATTTAATTTCTCTATGCCCCATTCAGTTAGCATTAGTGATGGGTATGTTAATCTGTCCATGTTGCATCAAATGTTCCGGTTCTTTTGCCTGTAGACGACATTCAGTGACGTTTAACAATAGGGCTATTGACTGATTCACACCGCAAATCTCCTTTAACTGGCATGAACTGGCTGTCATTGGGAGTCATTGCGTGTTTAAGAAACTCTCACTAAAACAGTTGTACTGTTTGAGTAATGTATTACTCAAAGAAAGACTTACCTTTTTGTAGAGATTGTACTCAGATCCAGTCCACATCCTAGGATCCACTTTGGTGTTTAGAGTGCCATTTTTATGCTAAAACAATTAGAGGGAAGCATTCAATCTTGGGCTTGTTTGACATGTTGAGTAGCTTTCATGGTTTTTTTATACCTCGTCTGTCCTTTCCCAGGAAACGGAGAAAATCATCGCTGAGATGAACGAGACCTGGGAGGACAAACTCAGGAAAACCGAGGCTATTCGACAGGAAAGGTTAGACACACCCAGCCCTGTCTCTCTCTCACATCTCTACCCTCTCCTGTCTCATATTCACACTCTCCATCTCTTTGTTTCATATACACACACACACACACACACAGTGTCACATGCACACGCATTGGATACTTTGTTCGCACAGACACTCATTCACATGCACAGTGGATACTTTGCGCTCACACACACACACACACACACACACACTGTCACATGCACACGCATTGGATACTTTGGTCGCACAGACACGCATACACATGCACAGTGGAAACTTTGCGCTCACACACACACACACACACACACACACAGACACATACACACAGGGACTTTTAAAAGTGGTTTCAGTCTTCCTTTCATCCGTACACTAGTCTGGGGTAGTGGCTCACAGCTCTTTGTTCCCTTTGTGTGTGTGTGTGTGTGTGTGTGTTTCTATCTGCAGAGAGGCCCTGCTAGCAGAGATGGGTGTGTCCATCCGTGAGGACGGAGGAACGGTGGGGGTCTTCTCTCCCAAAAGAGTGAGTCAGCACACTCCAGTCTTCCGCTCGTACCCCCACCCCAGCCGCCCCCACACAATACCTTACACAAACACACGCACAAATGTGCCATAATTTGTTTTACTAAGGGTAATTACACTGCAGAGAGCCTTGCATAGCAAAGCTTTTGAGAAATATGCCTCAGGCTTGTAAAACTAATAAAACGCTTATTGTGTTGAGAGTTAACACTGTACCTTGCGTGCGTGTGTGTGTGTGTGTGTGTGTGTGTGTGCGCGCATGCGCTCATGTTTTTTTTTTTTTTTTTTTTCCAGACTCCTCATCTTGTGAACTTGAATGAAGATCCATTAATGTCAGAGTGCCTTATCTACTACATTAAGGATGGGCTGACTAGGTAAATAACGTTGATAGACTTATATCATCACTCTGAAGAAACTTATGTGAATCTGTACAGAGATTTTCAGCAGCTGAGAGAGATGAACACCCCAAATACACAGCACCCCGAATACTGTGACATTTGTGAATTTAATAAACTTGGCTGGGAATATACTGCCAAAATGTGCTGGGTACTAAAGGTGCCAATTCCAAATTGCCATTCTCTTTTTAGAAGTCATAGAGTTCATTTGCCAGTAATATCAGTGAATGTCAGAACATAAAACGGACAAAACATAGACACCCACAAGCAATTGTTAGTCGTGTACAAGAACAGAAGCACAGACCTGGTTCTGCAGTTATTAACTCTGCAGTGTTTGTGTGACCGGTCTGTCAACAGAATGTTATTAAAAAAAAAAAAAAAAAGAGTATGTTTGTTGACTTTAGGAAGTCACCGCCCATGTTTAACACACACACATGGTCATAAAAGGCTTGTGTGTCGTGACCGGCTCTGCAGCTAAACAGGTGGACAGACGACAAATACCTAAATGCAGTTAGCCACCACAAGCATGTTAGCCTGCAATCTCTCTTGTCAGGGAGGAGTACAGCGATATTTTATGCATGATGGTTGTTAAGGAAACTTAATGGCTAGAGAAGATTAGCATTGTACCTTTATTTCTCTTTGTAATACTCAGTATTATGTTGTTGCTGCTAACCAGTTGAGCTCTTGGGAATAATTCAGTCATATTTGGAGATAGAAAGAACTTAAGAGAGAACTTAAGGAAGTTGTATAATCGCCCTATAGAGACTCCCTCATCAGTATTGTGGAACTCATCTAGTGCTTTAATGTGGTTTTAGACTGGGCTGTCGGCTTTTGTAATTAGTCTGCCTCCAAACCTCATTGCCTGTGGGAGACGTTTTCGTTTGAGTTGAACAGCTTGGAATTGTTCAGACTCTGTGTGATCACAATCTGTGAGAAATTTTATCCATACGTCATTATTGCAGTTAACTCACGATGCTGTTTGTATTAACTGCAAACAGTCTGGCGCGTTCTTACCAGTCAGCAGCAGTTGTGTAACTTTGGAGGTGTGTGTTTTTCATTTGTGTTTTTTAATAGGGTGGGACAGAATGAGGTGGACATCCGTCTGAGTGGTCAGTTCATCAAAGAGCAGCACTGCGTCTTCTGCAGCAGAGTTACTGAAACAGGAGAGGGTAAGAACACACACACACACACACACACACTAATTGCCCACTCCTCCCATAAAAGAGCACAGCGTGTGCTGGTTTGTTCTGTGCGAACTGTCATACTAGTTTGTGTTTTTCTCTTGTGCAGTGGAAGTGACAGTGCAGCCTCTGGATGGGGCGGAGACGTATGTCAATGGCAAGCAAATTACAGAGCCGGTGGTGCTCAAACAAGGTACCAGACTCCCCCTCACTCACTCACACACACACACACACACACACATACACACAAACACACACACACAGACAAACATGTATTTGCCCATACTTGCACAATGCACTGCAGGCGTTTGCCTTTTTTTTTTCGAAGTTCCAGTTGTACATCTTTCTCATGCTCCTGCTGTCGCCCTTACATTTTCTTTCCCTCTCTCTCTATCTCTCTCTCTCTCTCTCTTACTCTCTGTTGTCTCCTAGGCAACAGGGTGGTGATGGGCAAGAATCATGTGTTCCGATTCAACCACCCGGAGCAGGCGAGGCAGGAGCGTGAGCGCAATGCAGCCCAGGACCAGCAGGGGGAGCCGGCGGACTGGAGCTACGCCCAGAGAGAGCTGTTGGAGAAACAGGGCATCGACATCAAACAGGAGATGGAGAAAAGGTTTGTGCCAGGCAGACAACTTCTCCTGAGTCATGCCAACACACTACGTTGCTAGTCAGACAGACATGTTCTATTTAGAGTAGACAAATCATCCAGACGAATGACATGGCAGAAACAAGGAATCATTGTAGAGAATAGATATAAATTGAACAGGTTGTTACTGTAAGTACACATTCAAAATCAAGGAATTTGATTCTTTCTAAATTATATGAGTGTTTAAATGTCTGTGTGCAAAATCTGGCTAGCAGTGCTATTGTCACCTCTCCAAGTAGCACTTTACAGACCCAAAACTGTCAGAAGTGGATTTGGGGAGTTGAAATGTATTCATCATGACATCAGGCCGTCTTATAAATAAATCAGCTCTCTCAGGAATGCCCTCACAATACCCTTTGCTTTTTTAGTGAGCAGCTTGGAGGCGTTGTTGTTGTTATGTAGAGTGAAGGCATGATAACGGGCTCACTTTGTTGTACCACACATTAAAAGCTGATTGGGAATGGGGGGCTCATCCTGTTGCCTGTTGTTTGTTTTGGGTTGTTTTCTCAGATTTTTTTTTCCCTATTTGTTTTTTTTTTGTTGTTGTTGTTTGCACTTTTCCACTTTGGATGTTTTTTTTCATTTCATTTTGTTTTTTTTTTTGTTTTGTTTTGTTTCTCCTTTATGTCAGTCAGCATTTGTCACTCTTTTTCCCATTCATCAGGCTGCAAGATCTGGAGAATCAGTACCGCAAAGAAAAGGAGGAGGCAGACCAGCTGCTGGAACAGCAGAGGCTGGTAAGTGTGTGTGTGTGTGTGTGTGTGTGTGTGTGTGTGTGTCTGTCTCTGTCTCTGTCTGTGTCTCTCTGTGCGCGTGTGAGATGTGTGGGTGAATGTGAGTGTCTGCAAGAGAGGGTTGTTCAATCTAATCTCCATATTACCACTACTTAACATGCTGAGACTGCAGCTACTTCCAGGTATCCTTAGGTGTCCTTACCCAAAGCTGTCCTGTTCATACACAGTCATACAAACACTCAGCATAGATCCTATGGGATTATACAGATATGGTCATACATACCTGTGCTTTGAATGAGTGAGTTTCAGTCAACTGTCTGGACTGGCGGTGACCTTGTCCTCCTTCCTCCTCCTCCCTCCTGTCTGACACCCCTGTGCCCCCTCTTCCCCACCCCAGTATGCGGACTCCGACAGCGGTGACGACTCCGACAAGCGCTCCTGTGAGGAGAGCTGGAGGCTCATCTCCTCCCTCCGAGAGAAGCTACCAGCCAACAAGGTCAGACACGCACACACAATCTCTCCATCTCTCCCCGTCTCTCTCTCTCTCTCCCTATCTCTCTCGCTCGCTCTCTGTCGTGGGCACTTTCTCTCTTTCTCTGTCGTGGGCACTTTCTCTCTTTCTCTGTCATTCTCTGTCTGTCTTTGTGAATCTTTCTTCATCATTTTCTATCTCACTTTTCTTTCTCTTTCTGTCAGACTCTCCATCTGTCTCACACTCACACACACACACTCTCACCCACACAGACACACACACACACGTACTCACACACACACACACACACACACACACACACGTACTCACACACACACACAGACAGACAGACAGACAAGACACACACACACACACCATTGTGACTTGCTTTATGCTCTCCCTTGTCACTCTCACCGACCTCACTCTCATCAAATGCTTTTACCGAACCTGGTAAACATTCCCATTTTACGCACGGCTGGTCACGGCTCCCACTCACTCCGATAAACACTCTCTCTCTTTCTCTCCCTCTTCCTCTCTCTCTTTCTTTCTCTCACACATGCACTCTCTCCCAATCTCTCACACCTCCACACAGACACACACACACACACACACACATTTTAGCCTGAGTGTATTTCTCTCCTCTCCCACTGTCTGAGTCACCGTCTGAAGGTCACACTCACCACTGTGTTTGTGAGCTGCTTTCCCTTGCATGCTTACCCTCTTTTTTTGTCAGGGCTGCATCTGAATGATAAGAATTTGCCTTGCTGATGGCACTAGTTATTTCACCTTATCTGGTGGGGTGTGTGTGTGTGTGTGTGTGGTGGTGGTAGTGGGGGGGCTATATTCACATGCACTGTGGCAGAATAGGCCTTTTGGTCTAGGCTGTGCCCTCTGATAGATTTTCAACCTGCAAGCACCACCCTCAGTTAAATCAATGTGTCTGATGCGATTTTTGACACCCAGCTCTGTTTATTTCTCTGAGGGTGGACCTGTTGGAGAGGATATACTAACATACTAGAGAACAGAGAGTGTGACAGTGTGGGATGGGTATAAGTGTGTGGAAGGCAAGGCAGTCGCTCTGTGACTAATAAGGACAACAAGGTTTGTTTTAAAGCTGATGATCTCATCTGGTTTATGTTAACATATGTTTTTGAAAAACAAAATCTGTCACTCCCACACTCTCCCATACACTCATACTCTGCCCTCTACATTAAGGTTCATGTACAGAACAAGCATTGTACCGCCCTGTACACAACAAATCTCACAGTACTCTCTGTTGTGCAGTGACGACAAAGCATTCACTAAATTACCTTCAGACCTGTTCTTACATTATGGTGCTCTATAAAAAAATAAATGAAATTGAGCTGAATTGAATCCAAGAGTAAAAGTGTTTGAAATAGAATCTTACGCTACCTGTTGCTAGCTTATCAGCTTATCAACGTGCAGAGGTGGTTTGAAAAGACAACCGCTGATCCTGCCCCTTGGATTGAACCCGGTCTGTCGGTTGTGACCAGACTATACATTTTGATGTTAAAAACTGGCTTGTCTGGCTACCACTATGTTGTATATATTAAAAAAACAATTCAGTAGGATTGAACTGTGCGTCAAAAACTCCTTCAGTTCTCCACAGATCCTTAATGACCATTTGCAGTCCATAGTGAATAGGTTCATGTTCAACTTTGGCCTTGTTAAGCACCTGACCTGTAGCCTTACACTAATATGGTTTAAAAAGTTAATTCAGATGAACTGAATCCTAGTGGAAGACTTGGTGGAAGGCTGGAGAATGTTTTAAAAGTCCTTCAGTCCTCCATAGATCTTTATTGAGTGTGTACCTGGCCCTTTGTGTGTAGGTCCAGTCCATAGTGAAGAAGTGCGGCCTACCCAGCAGCGGGAAGCGGCGTGAGCCTCTGCGTGTCTACCAGATCCCCCAGCGCAGGCGCATCAGCATGGACCCCAAACACGTGACGATGGACGACCTGCGCACGCAGGCAGTGAAAGAGATCTGCTACGAGGTGGCGCTGGGCGACTTTCGCCACACACGGCAGGAGATCGAGGCACTGGCCATCGTGCGAATGAAGGAGTTGTGCCGCACCTACAGACAACGCGACCCGCAGGAGCGCGACAGCTGGCGCAGCGTGGCCCGAGACGTGTGCGACACGGTTGGCATCGGCGACGAAGAGACAGGCGAGCGGGCGGTCGAGATGGTGGAGGCTAGCACGGCAGGAGTGGGTGTTGGGGGAGGGGTAGTGATGGAAGGTGGCGGAGGAGGTGGAGGAGGAGGAGGGAATGTGGCAAAGAAGAAAGCGGACATGGGGGACCTGAAGGCGCACATCGATAAACTGACGGACATCCTGCAGGAGGTGAAGCTGCAGAACAACATGAAGGATGAGGAAATCCGCTCGCTCAGGGACCGCATGGTCAAGATGGAGAAGGTCATCCCTGGATTTGTGAGTAATCATTCATGTTTCAGTTAGTATAGTCTCTGACAGACACATCTGTACACACATCTAAACATCCGCATGCCTTGTGTGACGGAGTACATATATCCTATCGAATAAGAGATACTCACAGTACTAAAAATAGTAACGAAAGAACGAAACGAAACGCAGTTGTAAACCTTCGAAAATGAGGGCCTGTTGATTTTAGCTGAATACAGCCAGATTTGTCACTAAACCATGTAGTTGAAGGATACTGTACATCACATGTAAAGATTGATATTATGAGAGCAGAGGCAGGCAGAGTGCTTTTGCACAACACTGTTGTTGTTACTGAGTCTCTCTCTCTCGTCGACGTCAGGGTGATCCTGCCATGGATGAGTCTGGCCCAATGAGAGAGGAAGAGTGGAGTGGCAACGGTGGCAGACGGAAGGAGGCAGAAGACGGAGGCTATCGGCGTGGCCGTCACCGTTGGCAGCACCCTGAGCAGCAGCATCAGGACCCCAAGCGCCTGTGCAGGGTTCCCGGGGCCCCACCGAACGTTCCCTTCGTCCCCAATCCCAACCGGGGCCCATCGAACCAGTTCAGTAACCCCAGCGGTGCCCCACCCAATGGCCCCTTCCTGCCAGGCACTGGTCGCTTTCTCCCCCCTCTGGAGCGGAAGCTGCTGTTCCCGTTTAAGAACAACCCCCAGCACCGGGCCTTCATCTGGGGCCCCTCTTCGGGCCCCCAGGGGCCAGGTGAAGAGGGTCAGGACAACGCAGTGGAGCCCCCCTCTTTCTCAGAATCAGTTCCCTCGTTCCAGGCCTCCCACGCTCCCCAGGGTGGCCCCGGGCCCCGAGGCCAGGGCTCCAACAGCTACCGCCACCAGCAGCAACGGCGCAACCATCATCAAGGCAACCGCAACCACCACGGCAACCAGCGTAACAACCGTCAGCGCTCCCGCCAGAAGGGTCGCAACCCCTTTGACGGCTACGTGGAGCGGGCCAACGAGCAGGCGGGCCTGAACCGCCACGCCAACCCAAACCAGGGCTTCCAGCACCAGCAGCAACAGCAGCAGCACCACCAAGGGGGGCGGGTGCGGTACAACTGGCACAACCCAGGCTCGGACCTGCAGGACAAGCATGGCGGCAGCAACAGCCAGAACTGGAGGGGAGGGGATGACGGCCAGCAGCGGCCCAGCGAGAGGCCTCGCAGCGGGGGGAGTCCCAGAGGCCTGCTGGCCCAGCATCAGCAGCAGGATGAGGCATCCAAGAGGAACAGTAGAGTTGAGGAGCCCATGGAGGCTTAAGGAAGCAATAGAATAAAAGAGAAAAGAGACGTCTAATTTTTTTTTTTTTTGTATTCAGATTCCACAAATATTTCTCTGGGATATACACACTAATACAGACACACACACACACTCTCACTCATACATACAGTATTCTCTCTCTCTTTCTCTCTCTCCCTCTCTCTCTATGTCTCTCTTTCTCACACACACAAATACACAAACACACACACACACACACACTTCGCTCAATCTGTTCTAGGTGCTGAGATTTTTGCTCCAAGGGCAGCATGTGCTCACAGGCAAGCACTTGCACTTATTGGAAATCTCCTTGAGGGGGTTTTGACATGGAAACACTTTTAGTGCAATAACACTGAGCTTGATTTTATATCACATTTGACAGAATCATTGTGTTCTTGACTGTGTTGATAAATGAGTGCCTGATCCAGAGGATCAAGACAGGACCTTACTTACTGTGCTGAATATGCTCTGTGCCTTTCTTCAGCCTCTACATGATATCCATTATTGCACCCTGTATTTATGGTTATACAGTGGGAAGGTCTTTTCTGGTATATTTTGGAACATTTTATACATTGTACATATTCAATGTTTGTACATGGAGGGATTAATTCACCATAGGTTTTTAATATCATATAATAAATGGGGTACACTTTATATATTTGGAAATCTGTTAGGTTGTGTATATGATTATATAAACTGCAAATATTGAGGCATAAGCTGCTATGATTGACCGCTGTCGCGGTTATGAAAACTGACATATTTACCTGCTGAAACAGCCAAAGAATTTTACCCCAGGGCAAGAGACTCTCACTGCACATCAACGAGGAGTAACACCTGGTCAGATAGAGGAATGCATTGGTCAGACAGCAGTTTGGACTGCTGTGTGTGAATGATTGACATGTTCACTCAACAACTTTAGGCTTGTTGAGGAAATGCTTACGTGTGGTTGCAAATAATGATTTGTATATTTTGTATTTTTATTCCCTTTCCATTTTAATTACCCCTCCCCGCTGCTTTCATTGTGTGGGTGAAGAATGGAAGCATTCCACTAGACCTAAAGCCTCGGATAAGGAATACATGTGTTGTTGGGTAAATGAAGCAAGACATGGACAACAGTGCAAGTATGGTAGTGGAAGTTTTTGCTTTTT
>JAVQKI010414268.1:0-11010 GCA_036025975.1 Nematalosa erebi | reverse complement strand
CACGACAGAGCAATTTAGGAACAGAAATTAAGCACACATTCAAAGTTATCATAAATTATAAATTCAAAAGAACTATCAGCGTTATCGTAGGTGCTGGTTTTAATCATCAAATAAAGACTTTAGCAGAATTCCCAAAATTTCAGATAAATGAAACGCTGTCTGCCAATACAAAGAAATTGGACAGTTTATCGTTGGAGTTCCCAGATAATAATATTTTGATTAAAGAGCAATTAGCAAACACTGGATAAGACAGCACTGTTGTTGTCTGTGTAGAGCACAGTGGCTTCTAACAAACTGATAATGCAAATTCTAGACGTCTGTTGTTTGAGATCGAGCTGTCTTATAGTAGGCCTATGTAGGCACTGATTTTGCGTGCCGAGTCGCTCCAAATTGCACTTGCGTAATGGAGATTTGTGCTGAGTAACGTTAAGTTTGAAGACTACATTTCCCATAATGTAACGCCCCTTGTTTTTTTTTTCTTGCACGCCACCTTCTCCCTGCCTCCATGGGCTGAAGGAGGCTGAGTTTAGGGAAAGTATCGACGTTCCCGCTTGTCAATCATAAGGAACCGAAGGGAGCGAAACAAGGAGGAAGGCCGGTGAAACAAGTATTTTAACAACTCTAATGTACAGCTTGTGCATCGATAATGGAAGTCAAGGCTGCGAAGAATCGCCATCCTGTTTCGGGAGGAAAAATTGATTCGACTAAGAAATAAATCAGTTAAAATCTTTTCAGTGCACGTCGAACTTGGCGAATGTCAATCGCAGCTGAATGTAGCTGTCGTCCCTGCCTTGAAAACGAAAACGGGGGTTGTTCCTCCCAGATAAGTGTTTACATACAGAGTGTAAACACTTCTGTCGGCATATTTCAGCATATAATTGGTGTTTTGGATTCAACTTTTGCCACATTTTCCTACTCGACAAGGGGACTTCAGGGGAGTTTGTGCCCTCAAGTGTCGCTGTTGGGAACCACTCATACAGAGTGGACCGCCGTGAGAGAGGGAGGAGTGACGGTATTTATCGCTGTTGCCTTTGTAAAATTGGATTAGACGGCAACATTGTTACTCTTTTATCAATCTAATGTAACGCGCGGCTGTCTCATTCACAGGGCCGCGTTTGAAACTTTCAACACGAACCTCTCCACGGCACCAAAAAAGAGGGAGAAGATGAGTGGAGGAGATGTTGTCCATTCGGGGTGGTTGAGAAAGTCTCCACCAGAGAAAAAGTTGAGACGTTATGTAAGTAATGCTTTATCTAGCCTAATTCGAGTACATAACGATTACTGTAATCACTGGGACTAACCACACTATTATGCAAATAAGCTATCCACTTTCGAATACCCGTCATCTGATATAGGCTGACACAGGCAGTGTAGCCGACAGGCTAGCTGTGGTATCTGCTGACAACTACACAATTGTAGTTAGCAGAGCAGTGTTGTAGTCAGGGACAAAGGTGGGAGTGAGAATTTGTGGACTTTGACAATATCTCCACGGAGTCTTCCTCCTGATTTTCATGCAAATTCTTGGTATTGTGGTGTTTCATTCCTACGGTCCTAAATTTGCACGGCACGCATTCCATAGAGAGGGGGACACTTAAAAAAGGCTTGTTTGTGTAGTCATGGTTAGTTTCATCCTACACGACACGCCTCCACATATTCATGTGAAAAAAAGAAACTAGTAGCAATGTAGTTCGTACTTAGCTTTGGTTCTCAGTTTAGTTTATGTGTTTGTCAAGTCGTTGTGTTTTGGATCATAGACTTTTACACGGTTTTTCGTTGGACTCACTCTGGCATGCCAAGGAAGGCAGCCATGGCTAGCCCACCTTGTCCTTTGATGGAATGCGGCTAGTGTTTGCGTTTTGTTCTGCGCAGAGGGCGACAGCGACAGTTCTTCGAAACCTGTGTTTGTTGATGTTGACTGCAGAAACCGCTTACCTTATTTACCTTTAGATTAAACCTCCGAAGTGTCTCTGCAGGCCACGGGGAATGGGTTGGCTCTCTGAAGACTAATGAAGCTAATAAAAGTAACACACTTTATTTGCTGGTTTTATGTATTTTCCCACACCAGAAGCATCCAGAGGTTGTGGCTTTTGGTTATTTTCTGCCACTGTTAGTTGTTTTTGTGACTCATGCACTTGTATCTTCTGAGTTTTCCTGAGTTTCTGGGGCATATCTGTCCCCATCAGTCCTTAACTCCATCTGAATGAATGCACATGTTTCCCCTGCCCAGATGTCAACATAGTGTTTTGATATTATTTGGTAGAGTTGACAACCTTAGTGTAATGAAATCGGCACGAGTTTAATAATTTATGCTGCAACCTGATATATTGTCAATCAACTTGAGTTACTTTGATGATAATACTAAGGCAGAAAGTTATCAGTTCAGTCTGGATATTGGATTTACGGAGACTGTGTTGTGTTATCTGTCTTTTTCAAACAGTTACAGGATAATTTTAAAACACACAACTATAGGTAATGTATAAGGTCGTCGCAGTGCCACTGACGGCTGACTGGCAATGACTGGTTCAGGTGTATTTGGTTTTTGTAGTTCAAGGTTACTTCTACACCATTGTAGCACACTAATAACATGCATCTCTGTTTGCTATGAGAACAAGCTCCTTTGGACCACTTGTATTAGCCAGAGGAAGCCTCAGCGAGGGGGCATGTTTTCACAAGTACTCAAGTTCTCTGTCTTTGGCATGCTCTCTCTCACTCTCGCTCACTCTCTCTCTCTCTCACTCATACACACACACACACTTCTTTCACATACTCATACATATGATTATTGACTAGATTTTGAATCTCTTTCTCTGCATCTCTCAATCTTTCTCTATCTTCTCTGATGCAGAAACAACTAGTGCCTGCCAAGAAGAGTGCTTGGTTCCTCATTTGAATTTGGTTGCGTTAGGAAAACAGGTTTAAAAAAAGCCTTTTGTGGTTTGTTGTTGTCTTTGTGGTTTAGGAACAGGAGGTTTCTGGGAAAGCTGGTGACAGAGTTAGCACATGAATCTGTCTCTCACACACATGAAGTCTTGTCAGCAACACACATATACATAGACATCTGCAGCACACGCAAACACACACACATACACGCACACGCACACTGACGTCACGCCACATGAGGACTGCGACCAAAGTTCTTTTCGTTCCCCCCTCTCTGCAACTGGTGTTCAGCCCTCTAGTCTGATTAGTATTTAAGCTGTAAATCCTGTGTCCTGGCTCGACTTAACCAGAGGTGAAACTTTGATTCTGCACTCACCAAGAAGCAAGTATCTGACTCCCTGGGCTGAATTCCCAAATTGAGTTACAAATTTTATCGGAAATCATTTATCCGCCAGACTGTTAGGTTAGGCATGACCCAGAAGGCTTTGGGTAGCTCGAAGGATCACTTACATAGGAATGTAGTGCGTGTATCAGAGGTGCACTTCAGCTACCAGAGCATGCTGCTGGTAGTCCAACAGCTATGTGGTGCTCTTAAGAACACTGCCCTTGACTCTCGTGCTCTTTCTTTCTGTGTGTTTTTGTTTTCTCTTTTTCTCATTGCTCTGTTTTTGTCTGTCTGTCTGTTTTTCTTTCCCTCTCTGTCCACCTCTTCCTCCTGGTCCTAGTCTGATGGACACAGGTTTGCTGAAGAGGGAGATCTCACTCTTACCTCGGGGGTGTGTTGGTATGGCAGTAGGTGTGTGTGGCTGAAGAAGCAGTCATGTGCATGGATTTGCATACAGGCGTGTGCGCACACACACACAAGCACACACACATACACCTTAACTCCACACATCTCGTAAGCAAAAATACATGCACAAAACCTGTTGACAGCAACAGCAAAAGAATAGTCATCTGCTCATAGAAACACACACACACACACACACACACACACCCTGTTGTAATCCTGATGCCTGATGTGAGGTCCTTGAGATTCTGATGGCCTTCTCTTGATGTCCACCCATGGCTTTGTGTTTGTGGCCTTTTGGGTGAGGGGGAAAAAGGCACTTACACAACATCCTGAATTTCCTTCGGGATGAATAAAGTATCACTATCTATATCTATATCTATCTATCAGTGCTGTAGTGGCACTGGTATTGCACGTGGACTCACCAGTGAAAGGCCAATATAATAGATTTGCTTTACAGAATCATAGAGCACAGTTCACCCATTCTCTGTGACCTGCTTGACACTCCAATTAGACCCGTACCCTCAAACCATCGGGAACGTTTCACTTTTTCAATTAGTAATGCAATTTTGTGTCTTTGGGCAAGTTGTGAGGGAGGAGACTGTCAAGGTTGTGCTGTGTGTGTGTGTGTGTGTGTGTGTGTGTGTGTGTGTGTGGTGGTGGTGGTTTGGGGGGGGGGGGGGGTAGAGAGTTAGCGAGTGTGTGTGCATGTAGCACTGTGTGCCTTTCTGGTTTCATTTAAGCATTGTGCACTGTTGTACTGAAGCTAAATGAAAAGTCGAAACACAATGAATGAAGGAGGTTCATTTCACTAGTTCTTACAGCGTGATTGTGAAAATACATGCAGTAGTCTCTCCTTTTCTCTCAAAAGTGCACACACAGTGCTTTGTACTGCTGCAGTTTAACCCCTTCCTTCAACTGTGCTCCCCAACTCATCTGTAATCACTGGCATTGGTACGGAATGAGCCAGAGCCTCCTCTACTCTGCCATAGGGCAGACAGTGGAGGCCCCAACCTCTCAGTTTCCCAGTTGACGAGGTTAGACTGGCAACACATGTGCCGGCCCAGGTACTGTTATTCTGTTCGCTTAACCATGATTTGTTTTGAAAACTCACAGGGTAACTTGTTCACTGACCCTCATCATCACAGTCTTCCCTATGTGGTGCTATGAATATAACTGGCACCAAATAGCTTTTTTTTTTTTTTTGTCAAACTAACAAATACACATGAGGAATGAGTAAGTATGCATATTAGTAAGTCGACTGATAATAAGTGGATCACTGTAGCAAAGTTCAACACTTCTGTGCCCCCTCAGCATCACATGGGATTGCTCACCACCACTTCCCTCTTTGCACACGCGTTTAGAAAGAGAATGATACCCACAAGTGCACATCTCTGCGATGAGTGTGTATCCGCTAGCATTCTCTCTTTTTGTCTGTCTTTGGCCAGATGCACGTTCCTCTTTTTAACACTGCCTACATAGTTGGATCCTTTTTCCATTTCTATTTTTACTTTGATTTATCACTTCAGCAGACTGTAAAATGTTAATGGTTTTGCAATGTATTGGAAATGTTGAATACCTCTGAAACTCACGCACAGTAATACCCAAATTATTTTAATACTTTTGAACAGGAAAGCAGTGTTGGGTGCTAATCACTTTTTAGTTGTGGAAGGTACAATGATTTTAGCCATGTTGTCATTGTTATTGCTATATTGACTGGGTGTCCTGTCTGCTGGAGTAGGATGAAGACATGGGCCTTGGTTCATTCCAGTTCCTCAAGCAGGAAGTGGAGAGTTGGGTTGGGCTCCCTGATTTTCCCATGCAGGCAGGGCTGTGTCCAGCTCAGCAGAGGGGAAGGGGTAGAGCTTTAGGAGGCTGGCCCTCAACCACACCAAAGGAGGAAAACTATGAGCCCTTAGGGTCCTAGTCTCCCTGTCTCCCGTCTGTCTCTCTCTATGCTTCTCTTTCTCTGTCTCTCTATCTGTCAGTCCATCTGTCTTTCCATCATTTCTTTTTCTTGTCATGGTTCTCTTGACATTTCTCTCTGTTTCTCTGATGTCTTTGCTTTTAAGTTCTCTCTCTGCATCTTTCTGGCTGTCTACTTTAGTAGGGCATAGGGCATGGTGACTACACATCATGGTCTGCTCATTGTCAGCATAGAAAACACCCCCCCACCCCCCTCTCCCTCTCCCTCCCTATCTCTCTTTTCACGTCCGTTATTTCTACTATCTCTTTCTCATTTGAAATATCCCTGAGTTGTTAGCATACCCACAAACTCAAATGCCATGTCATATTCCTGTGCTTCAACGGCGTCATTGTTCAGTTTTTTCCTTCCCGAAGCCTCATTTGATCGTAAGCATGTGTGTGTCCGCATCTTAACGAAAACTTCTAATCACGTATGCACTCTGTATCCTTAATAAACACTCCAAATGGGCCCAAACAAAAGGACAGCGTTTAATGATGCTCTGTCCTGCTGTGTTCTGTATGTGTGGCGTGCGTTCATTTTATTAAAGGCATTGTGTGTGGGCTGTGCTCAGTTCATTAAATCTGCTTAGGCAGTGGAACAGCCATTGGCCTGATGGCCTGGGCCACCTCCCCATCCACCCTCGGCCACGGCCTTAGCCTCTGAACAAATAAAGAAACAAGCAAGCAAGAAATAAGAAACAGACAAACAATGCTGGAGAACAAGCAAGTGTTTGTGTCGTCATGATCGGCTTACTAAGCTGCCTGCACTTTGGGCGCTTGTTAGTTCACATTTTCCTTTTTTCACGTGAAATACCTTGTCACCCCAATCGCCCTCCTCTCCCCCAAAACCACCTCCTTCTCTCCAATGGGATTGTGCAGTTAGCATGCCCAGCTCTGGCCTGCAAATGGATGACTCCTGCGCTGTAATCAATTATTAACCTTCTATTACAAATAAGAAAAAAAAAAAAACTTGCAGCAATCATGAAAAATTCATCCTGGTACCACTCTCCAGTGGTTGTCTTAAGCACCCTTTGTCTGAGGTGAACCTGATAAGGACGGTGTTGTGCACTCACTCACAGGCTGTCTGGAGAAGACACACAAGTGTGTGTGTGTGTGTGTGTGTTTGTGTTTGTGTTTGTGTCACACTGGGTGAGTCATTAGTGTCTGCATCTTGCTTTGGCATTTCAGCTGAGCGATGAGCATACATATTCATACCTCACCACACACACTACACACATTAACATAGCATGGTTTAATTTAGTGTCTATGGATGGTTCTTACTGCAGTTTCTCACTGCAAAGAGGTGTGTCTGCACTCTGCACACAAACTGTTCCGGTCACTACCATACAAGGGGCACCAATGATTTATATTATCACTGTGGTAGAACTTGTCTATGTAAATATGGTGCCAACTGACCTGTTGCCACAGGATGACTTGTTTAGATTGATAACTGTGTTTAACATTAGCCTCAATCTTAAACATTACAGCTTAGTGCAGCAGGCAGTCCATAAAATGGGACAATAGGATTTTTTATAGAGTAAGCATCTGAACAGTGTGTTTGAGTTTATACTGTATGATATGATATATGGATATGCTTATGAAGCATAAGCTAAACATGTTACATGACCATGGGGTCAGGGGGCTTTGGGAAAATTTGTGTGCTTGTTTACTCGACACAGGATGTTGGTTGTGTTGAGCTGAAGAGGTTGTTTTGGAAACTCAAGTCTGGAACAATAGAATAACCACAGTCACAGCCTCCCAGGCCATTCCAGCTTAGTGCAGGGGAGAGAGGCTTGGCATGCTCCTGACATTTTTCAAGGCATCATGTGAATGCTCCTGGTCTCCAGGGAGATGGTAGAGCGGTCACTTGCTCAGGTGGTTTCCAGTCACCTCTCACTCGGTGTCCATCTGCCTCTGTCCATTGCTTACTCATCCTCTCCTCTGCTCATGACTCTCCACCTCAGGCTACGTCTCTCATGTCGCCCTCTCTCTGATTATCTTTTTTTTTTTTTTTTTTAATCTTTAGGTCACTTTCCTTCGGCCTCTTGGTCTCTCTCTGTGGTCATCTTTTTGTCTTCTTTTCGCTCAGCCTAGCCTAAGCCTCGCTCTCTCTTGCTGACAGACCTACTGTCCCTTTTGTCTTCTTGTCTCTTATCTGTCTCACAACTCTTATTGGCCCACTTCCTGTCTGTGTGTCTGTGTGTCTGTGTAGTGTGTCTGTGTAGTGTGTTCTGTGTAGTGTGTTCTGTGTGTGTGTTCTGTGTGTGTGCGTGTGCGTGTGTGTGTGTGGTGGAGGTGGTGGTGGTGGTGGTCTGTCTGGGCCCCGCTCCCTCTGCATGGATGTTCAAAGAGTTTGGAGGTAGTGGGCTCTCTTTCTCTCTTTCTCTCTTTCTCTCTCTCTCTCTCTCTCTCTCTCTCTCTCTCTCTCTCTCTCTCTCTCTCTCTCTCTCGCCTGATTAGGTTTTACTAGAGCAATGGTGTGTGTTTAGGATTCCAGCGGTGGGAATGAAAGCCGCTATATTACAGCACATTTCTCTTTCTTCTCTCTGTCTCTGCATGAACATGCTCGTACTGTGCATGCACGAATACACACACACACATTTACAAACACAGACACTCCTTCTTTCTCCTTAACCCTTAACCCCCTGCACACAGACATACAAACACACAAATCCATCCTCTTCCCTGAGATTCCATTTGCATGCTATTATACTTGGGCATTCACCATAGTGGAGCAGCTTCTCATTCAAACACATTTTCCTGTCTGTGTCTCAGTGTCTGCCCTGTTTTTATTTCTTATTGCAATTGTGGAGATGTTGCTGCTTTGACAAGGCCTGTTAGTGCACTAACTTGCCTTTTGACCTTTGGTCACCGTGGAGAAACTTCACAGCACAATGAAGTCCTCTGCCTTCTCATTCTGTCCTTTAAAGGCACACCATGCAACATTTTTAGGTTAATTTATCAGCTTCGTCATCACTTTCATGATTAAATGGCTCATTATGGGGTGAATGAAGGCTCTCTTGGCCGCCTCTAATGTAGGATCCGCGTTTATTACACTTGCAGGATCTGAAACATGGGTCGAGGAAACAAAACTGAAAGTGACTGAAATCGCCTTTATTATCAGCTTGTCAGTCAAAATAGCGCACAAAAATGTTTTTCGCTGGTTCCTATGCTTTTGTTTGCAAGTAAATTGACATGGATTCACAGAATGTGCAATGTTGTTGGAATTTTTTTTAAAAATCGGCTACTGTAGGGGGAGCTGTGGAGATCGCAGTCTTGCATGGTATGCCTTTAAAATGCCATCTTTACCCTCAGCTCTAACTCAAGGCCTGCAATTACTGCTCTTTCAACTGCTGCCACTGGCCATACTGTGGATTGCAGCATTGCTGTGGACATAAGACTATGCAAACAAACATACACACAAACACACATGCACTGGTGTATTCGGTCACTTTGCTGTTTTTCCAGCTGTTTGCGGGTCTCATGTGAGTCTATGCTAAATAGATGTGTATTAAGATCACAGCATCTGTGGGTCAGTCACCCCAGGACCACTCATTACCTGCGTGTGTGTATGTTTGTGTGAGAGTGTATGTTTGAAAGACTTGGATGACCTCAAGGCAAAGGCTCTCCCGACTGTGATAGTTTGATTGTTCTCAGTGTGATATAGCATGCTTGAGTAGAAGGATGTGATATGGATCATGTGACCCTAAAAAAAAAAATACCCTGGTTATGCCCCCTACTGCATATTCTGGAGAATGCACTCAGTTCAAGTCTACACCAGCTGTGTAAAACAAGTTGACGGCCTGTCATTTTCCGTGACGCAAGGTAGTCTATTTTTGTCCAGAACAGAGGCACACTGATTGACGATGAACGTTTGTGTGCGAGAAGGTGCCACTCTTTACACAAGATGAGGCCCCGCTTGCTGTGATGAACCCCCACCGCACCCTCAGAGAATGCACAGTCTGACTCATCGAAAAAAAACTCCCACAGCGTCCCTGTAGCACCCTCACAATGTCCCCGCTGCGATTCGGTATGGAGGTGATGCATTAGAGAGGTATGTGCAAGGCCTGCTTGAGCTATGCCAGGAATGCGGAGTGCACAGAAGCGCCACTTGGATTACGCGCTTTAGCCGCTACACTGCCACAGATAGCCAGAAACCACCACTGCAGAAGTCTGACAACCACTCAAAGCCTCCTTCTTGTCCCCCGTCCCCCAACTATGCCTTTTCAATCCAAGTGTGACACTGGGCTGACAGGAGGGCCAATGGTGACACAGATGAGTCTGGAAAAGAGAAGCTTCTCAGGGCCAAGGAAAAGGATGATGACCTCTGACATGACTAGCAAACAAAACTAGGGAGATATCTTGCCTATGCATTTTAGTGTAATGACATGCATTTTGGCGAGAAAACTAAATTTGGGGAAAGCTTTTTTTTTTTTTTGCTGTCCAGGTTCAAGGCAGTAAAATGGCTTTGCTGTATTCTCAGGGAAAGCATGTTGTTGGCATGAGCAGAGGCCACAGCCATTTGGCCTCAAGCAGCTGCTCTGCTCCATGAAATGGCAATAAATAAATGCTAGGATGGGGAGCAGGTGGAGCGGGAAGCAAACTTTGAAATCGGTGTTCATGTGGGGCCACAAACACTGGGGGCTGTTGAAATCCCATGTACTGTGGGAGAGGCAGGCGGGCTGAAACACACACACACACACACACACACACACCCTCGTTCCCAGCATGCTCTTGGCAGGCGGCAGCGGGAAGGAATGTAAGCCTGACTGAGGCCCCTCTCCACCCTTTCCCCCAAACCCCCTCCAGCCCTCCCTCGCCCTTTGTTTCTCTCCCACTCTGTCCCTCTCATGATCTGCGTTCTCTCTCCCTATTTTTCCCTTTTCCTCTGTCCATCTCTGTCTGTCTCTCTCACTCTCTTTCTCTCTCCATTTTTCATCCCTTTTCTTATCTCCCTCCATATCTCTCTCTCTCTCTCTCATACGCTGTGTGAAAGGCGTGGCTGGGCTCAGCTCGATGCAGCGGCCTCTTCCTGCTCTCCCCTCCACTCAGGATCCTCTGCTGCTGCTCCTGCTGCTGATGGCTACCAGATGGCTGGAGGGGGAAGAGAGGCCGAGGCCGAGGACTCGCACTGGCTACCACAGAGTTCTCTTTCTCTCTCTTCCCTTTCCCAATCCCCTCTCTCTCTCTCTCCCTCTCTCTCTCGCTCACAGCCCCTTCTACTCCCTCTTCCTCCTTCATCCCCTCCCACCTCACGGGCTGTAGCCTCTCTTTCTCTCTCTCTTGCATAACACCACCCCCATCTCTCTTTTTTTAGCCCACTCTCTCTTTCTCTCTCTCTCTCTCTCTCTCTCTCTCTCTCTCTCTCTCTCTCTTTC
>JAVQKI010414223.1:0-12147 GCA_036025975.1 Nematalosa erebi | reverse complement strand
GCATAATTCTTCTATTAAAACTCCATCACAGACTATGGACTGAACAACAGAAGTGACTTCCTTTCTTCCGTGAATAGTTGTTTCCAAGGAGCAATAACAGATGATGATATGAGACAGCTGACTTGCTGTTGCTTCAATCGGCCGCCCCACGAGAACAGTAGACCAGCAAAGGAGCAGAGCAACAGTACACGGCGCAAAGCAGTGTGTAAAGAGAGATGAAACTCACCCCCTGACTTTTTTCACGGACAATTTTCGCCTCCACCTCCCACTGGGGTCGTCCATCTGAAAGGTAGAGGGGAGATTGTGTGAGGTTCATATTTACAGAAAAAAAAAACCCCAAAAAATTGCTAGCTCTCAACTTATAGTTTGATTGTGTGTTTGAGTGTGTACGCATGTGTGTAGGAGTGTGTGTGTGTGTGTGTGTGTGTTTGCAGCCTTAGAGGAGAGGTGGACTCAATCGTTGAGGTCCTGAGAGGACAGAGAAGCACATTCACCAGCTGCCTTTCACATCATCCCTGACAGCTTGATCGTCCAGGAACATCTGTCGCTAATCCGGTCGAAAGTCTTTGAGGAGTTACGACGTTACAATTCCGTGCCTGGATCCGGTTCAAACAATGAGGGAATCCCACTTGTGTGACCTAAAGCTTTGTGTGAACATATTTGTGGAGGAGTGTGGAGCCAATGGGGATGATCAGTCCATACGTTCATGTGTTTAGAGACACATGTGGAACCTGATGCAATCACGAAATCGAACAACATAGAGAGTGTATGTGAAAGAACAAATCTCCACGTCCTGAGAGATTAACTGCACAATGCCAAGAGGAAAAACAACGAGACCACAGCAAGAAGGGGGCAAACTTCTGGAGGTCATTTCCTTTGACAAAGCTGCATCTCCCCTGTGTCCATTTACGTCATCGTTATGTCAGTCATACAATTTAACTCAATGGGCGAGGAACTTGGGGAGCCACAAAGAGCTTCCGAAAGCAAGGGATTTCAATTTGTTCTCGGGACTTGAAACATCTAATGATGTCATTTTTATAGGCTCTCAACTGCCTGCAAAGAATATTTTCACAACCATTAAAAAGTCATCAAAGTCTAAATATCCTGCTGTTTGCCTTGCCTGGTTGAAATTATGGAAACGGGTGGAATAACTCTATTTGTTTTAAAATGCCTATGTGTGTGTGCGGAAGAATCCTGGCCAGGAAACCTCCAGTCGTTTCCAGCTTTCCTACTACAGTTCTAATTATCTGGCCAGACGGCCCGCGCAGCCAATCAGGGATGGCATTTCAGACAGAGAGGGCTGGGTCCTGGGGAAGCATTTCTGGGCTGGAGCTGAAGACGACCTTCAACCCTTGCCACTCATATCTCACACACACACACACACACACACACACACACGGGTACGTTCAAGTACTGTAAACACAAACAAAAACACACACAGTGACACACACACACACACACACACACACACATATACATGCAAACTCGCGAACTGCTAGGTTTGCTTGCTTCTCAAAGGCATCACGTTCCTGCCTTGGCTTCCTTTTACTTGCCACTCTCCCCAGCTGTGACAAACACACAGATGCGTGTACCACAAAGAGGACTCCGATGATGTTCTGATGGAAATCTTTGCACCTGTTCAACTTTACCGCCTAAAGGCTTCCCCAAACCACCTTAGTAATCCCCTACCCTGTCCCAACAAGCTCAGACACCCCCTCCACCCACCCCAAAAAGCCCCTGTAGAACACAGCACTCATTCTGAGCAGAAAGAGGCCAGAAACTATGCCGTTCTCCTAAAGAAGCTAGTCATTAGAGTCATCTCTTGAAAGCCTCTTGCAGCTGTTATTAGCATCCAAAGGCTTTTCCTCTATACCTTCCAATCACTCTCACTGCATGAGCAAATACTATGGACAATGGTTTCATTAATCTTTTGATCCATGACGATTCAACAAACAGTACTTCTGAAGTTTTTTTCTTTCCCCAGAAAAGTCTTTGTTTTGGAGGTATGCATCGCTGCAATGTCAGAGAAACAGCAAAGCGGGGGCTTTTAGCACTGGCTGAACGACCTTGGACGCTTCTGACTTCAGCACAATGTATTTCTGCAGCACATGTTGACATTTAACACACCAGGGAGAGGGGCCCCACATGTGCTGAGCGGGAGCAAGTTCAAACAGGAATCCTACACCCTGCTCCAGTGACAGGCGCACCATCCCAAACCTGCTCCACACCGTTGTGTGTGTGCCTCTCTGTGTGTGTGTGTGTGTGTGTGTGAGGAGAAAAGAACAAGAAAAAGGAAAAATAAAATACCTAGAGACCTGACAAAACAGCAATTGGCCTATAATTAGCAGGAACACTTGGTGCTGCTGCTGATTGGGCTGAGAACAACTGAATAATGCTAAAGCTCTCAACACATGGCTCTCCACACACTCCCCTTGTGAAAACTTCCTCCGTCATTACAGCCAACTACTGCTGGCGAGGCTCCGGTGCTGTACACTGGGGCCAGTTTTCCCCTCTCTCTCATTCTG
Organism: Nematalosa erebi; assembly: GCA_036025975.1. Taxonomy (NCBI): domain Eukaryota; kingdom Metazoa; phylum Chordata; class Actinopteri; order Clupeiformes; family Clupeidae; genus Nematalosa; species Nematalosa erebi. The sequence continues at coordinate 9,622 of JAVQKI010414223.1, read as the reverse complement.
TCTCCCTGTCCTTTTCTCCCTCTCTCTTTCTCTCTCTCCCTATCCTCCTCTCTCTCTCTATGCACGTGGCAGAGAAATTAACTTGAAGACAAACTAAATCTATCAAATCGGTAATTTAGGGTATTTTTCTCCTCACTGGCCCATATGCTCTCGTTTACACTGAAAAGTACTGATGCGAACACAAAGAAGGGAGCACCAGGCTGCAAACCTTCAGGAGCCTGCCTGGCTCTGGAACAGTAGCGTCTCTGATAAGTTAGCCAAACAGATTTGACTGCTGGACCTGAAACATACAAGCGATCAGGTCTCGCCCCTTCCAAATGAGTCCAAGTGCCCCATTACTCACAAACTCCCCTGGCTCTCATTGCCAACCCTGCCACGTGGCCGCTGGTGGTGAGCAAGCCTCCGACCACAGGCGCACGTGTCGACGTACAGCCAGGATGAGAGCGGAGTAGTGTGATGTGGCGTGGTGTGGTGTGGTGCACAGTGCATCGGCCCCGGCAGCACATCTTGAGGTTATTAGCTGTTGTCAAACGCTCCTGGTTTGCACGGGGGCCTTTCCAATCCAAGCCTGTTTAATTTTTCCCTCCATTTAGACACAGGAACATTTTTGACAGAGGAAATTCTTAAGTCCTCCATCTTTGTCTCTCCCTCTCTCTCTCTCCGAGGGCCAGGGCCCAGTCACATGGCCTCCGCAAGGGGGACTGTAAATACCATCAGGGGCTTAAGTTCCCAACACAGTCTATCACTTGCTCTCCCACTACAGAAGACTTAAGTTCTTGTAGTGGGACACTGGAAAAAGTCTAATAGTCGGCCCAACAGTGATTGCCCTCTCTGGCCTTGTTTCAATCTACAATCTACCCAAATCCTAACAGCTCATGTAACATTGCCCAGAGAAGTATCGGGCAAAAGACTCATTAGCTTCACCACATCAAACAAGACCACATGTTAATTAGTGGCAAAATTTCCACCACGCCTCTGCGAACCTCTCGGATATTTCCAGTTTTACTCAACGGCCTTTGTCTCCTTTGTTTCCTTTATGCATAACATCAAGCATGTCTAGTTTTTTTTTTTTTTTTTTTTTTTTTAAAGATGTGCATTCTTTAAGGCCTCACCACCGTCATCACGGAGCAAAAGCCACCACTAGCAGAGCTCAGAGCCTGCTGAGTTCAGCCTCTATGCTTTTTTTTTTTTTCTGGAACAACTTCAGGCAGGCACAGACTGGCTTCCAAAATGCCATCGATTCACTGTTTCCACCTGAAGCTCGTCCCTACATGTGCTTCACTGTTGCAGAGTGAGTGAGGCTCCCTCAGGGAGATGGAAAAGGGAAAAGCCAGAAGTGGGAGAATAAATTAAAAAAAGGAAAAAGACAGACACAGAAGGTGCCTTCATGGCCCTCTAGAACAATTAATGGGTTAGAGAAAAAAAAACAAAACAAAAAAACAACAGGCTGGCATTATTCACTGTGACTCATTCATAAAATACTCCTTCTCCGCCATCCCAATTTTTTTTTTTTGCCAATGGAGCTGACATGGCGTTGAGACTGAACAACATTTTCCAACACAGTGGAGAGAGTAGCCAGCGAGTTATGACTATCCAAAGACATTTCAAAGGAAAGAGATGCTGCCTCCCATCCTCCCTATCCAAACAACACAGACAAAAATAGAGACCCAAGAAAAGATGTCTGTCTGTGTTGGGGTGGGGAGGGGGGACTATAAGGTTACACACAGAAAGTAAATTTCACATTTTACAGCGCTGGTGTATGACCGGTGAATGAAGTCAGAAAAGAAACAGAGGTTAACTGGGAACAATAAACTCTAGTGAGATGTGAGGTGTTTGCCTTGAGGACACATAAAAACAGCAGGCCATGGAGCCTCAGCAGTGGGACTGTGGGGCTTGGTTTCTTCTCCTCAGTGAGGACAGTGTGAAATGAGGAACCTAAGCTGGAGCTCCAGCACACACATCACAAGTCCGTCCTCCTGAGGCCGCCCCCAGCAGCACTGACACAGAGGCTCGCCTTGCGCACACGTTTGGGGCCGGTCCTTTGAGAGCGCTTCGTTGTCGCTTCGAGCAGGAAGCGACGCCTCGCTCGCCATAAATCTCCCGTGGCGAGTGAACTTGTTAGAGAGCATTTGCGAGCTGTGCGCAAGAGGGGCCCTGGTCGAGACCGTTGGGTCTTGAGGGAGGTATACCGGATAGGGGTTTATGTGTACTACATCTTCTCTCAAGACAGTATGAAATTCCAACCAAGGGTGACAAATAAAGGCACATAAACGGGCCTTAACTCTGTGTTTTCCAGCGATAGCTGGTCAGTGGGGAGGCCAGCAGGGCATTACTCACAACACAACCAACACAGCATTGCATTCTAGCTGGCTTGTGAATGGGAGTGAGGTTAACGCAGGTCCAATGCTAACTGGGCTAGGGAAGACGTGCAATGCTAACTGGGCTAGGGAAGACGTGCAATGCTAACTGGGCTAGGGAAGACGTGCAATGCTAACTGGGCCAGCCAATGCTCATCTCCCAGCTGTTCCTCCAGCCCTTGGGGAGAGGTAGTGTTTTGCCCCGATGTGGCCCTCCCCAAATCCCAAGTCACACAACCTGTTTGGGTTCAGTGAGGGAGACAGCTACAGGTAAATGGAAAAGACAAAAGCAGCACGTTTTCTCTCTCAATCGATTCAAAATAAGGGCAGGTAGCTAGAAGTTCTGTCTTAAGAAATAACATTCCTTACTGCTTCAAAGTCCATTTCCATTCAACCTGACAAGACATCAATTCATCATTTTCCCCTGCTTGTTTCAGATACACAGAGGGGACAGGGCTAAACTAGTTTCTCACTGAAGCCTCCTATGTCATCACAGTGCTCTAATGACACTAAGCTGACAGAAATTGGATGTGAATAAGCCAAAATAGACATCAGGCTATACCATGGGAACTAGGGGCTAGTGAGCCACCAGTGGCTCTTTTGCTGCATGTCTGGGGCTCTCGGACAAAATGGACTGGCGAAAAACAAACAACTTGCAATCAAGGGATAAGTCTAGGTCTAGTAGTAGAAGGCTAAATTAACAGTATATACTACAGTCAACAGTCAATACAACAATACTTAATTAAAATGACAAGGCTTCATGGCAAATAAGTAGGTCTATCTGAGTAATTTCATTTAACTTTTCACCTTAACTGAATCCGTACAACCATACTGTACTTTCCATCAACGAGAAAACTATAATTGTGAACGTTATTGTGTGCGCTCGTTGTAGGCTACATAAATAAGGCGCAACCTGACCTCGTCTGACATCTGGGCGTGATCAGCTGGAAGGAATCACACGTCAGAGAGCACAGCTTGAAAGCAAACAGCAGTGGGCTGAAATGAAAATTGATTCTGAAAGCTTGGAATTAACAAATTCAATGTTTGGTTCCACTTATGCATGTGAGAAATATTTCTCACATATGAAAACTATAAAGACAAACCTGCACTCGCACTTAAATGATGAGACCTTCAATGCAAACTTCACCTCACTGAATATGAGCCAGACTATACAGTAAGGCCATCAGCAAGTCTATGCAGCACAAGAAGTTGCATAATCTCTGGTAGGCCTAATGTTCAATTTTGCCAATGACATGTCAATGACGATGATGCTGACGTGTCAACGACAATAAACTTTGATGTTACTTTGGATATCAAAGGGAACTGCGAAAAAAGAGGGTGGTGTTAAGCCTACATGGAAAGCCTAAAAAGGCCTATACTTCTGACATTCCCATTTACATTTCAAGTAAAAACAGTAAAAATCTTTTAAAAAAAAACGGCTGAGTAAAAGTAACTGTAATTCAAATATCCAAACTTTTTCTCTGGCTCTTCTGATATTGAAAAAAAATAAATTTGGTAAAAGTGGCTCTGCATTAAGCCTCCCCACCCTTAGGCTATACTTTCAAATGGACATGATCCACCACAGTGTCAGAGTTGGTTTGCTAAGGGCCCTGACAGTCAGTCTTTCACACTCACCTAAAGCAGCAACGGTTTGATGTTAAAACACACTCTTCACTCAGTCTCTCTTTCACTCACTCTTTCCAACCCACCATCTCTCTCTCTCTCTTTCTCTCTCTCTCTCTCTCTCTCTCTCTCTCCCTCTCCCTCCCTCTGTCTCACTGCATGCCTAGCAGCTGAGTGTGCTGTGCTGGCTTTAGGAGGACCAGGTGGGCAGTCTGTTCCACTCCCCGCGCGAGCAGCAAACGGCGAGCAAAACGCTGACTGGCAGCAGATCTTACCGGGGCCCTTTTCCAGGAAGATGACCTTGGACTCTGGGAAGAAGTTGGAGCCGCTGATGACCATCTCCTCCCCCCCGCTGACCGCGCAGCTGGACAGGCTGCACTTCTCTACCTGGGGAAGCTCCTGAGCAGAGCGCTGGGCTGGGGAGGGGAGAGGCAGGGTGGGGAAAAAATGGGTGCGAGACCAAAAACTGTTAGAAACTGTCACACACACACACACACACACACACACACACATACACAAGCTAACACACACACACACACACACACACACACACGTACAGAGACTCCACACCATGGACAAATGATAATAAAAACTCATAAACTGCTTACCTCAAAACCAATAAAAGATTAACTGTCCAACCTCGACTAAAACAACTCTCTTATAGTGTATCGTGTTGGTCACTCTGGCTCTCACTAAAATATATGACTCATTCATTATCACATGATTGCTCTGGTTCTGATATCTAGAATAATGACAAGAATTTTGTATTTTCTGTCTCATCTCATCATCTCATGTGTGTATTATATTAACGAATATTGTTTTTTGTTTACAGATTGCCTATATATTGTCTGTACATAGGATTTTATTGTATTTACTGCCACTGACTGTGGCCAAATGACCAGCAGTCTATACTGTACCTATATTTAACTATATGTATATGTGAAAATATTTTGTGTGTGTGTGTATGTGTATGAGTGAGTGTCTGTACTAAATCTTAAGGGGACGAACTCACAGCACTCTATGGGGATGGATGCCGCCTGTAGAGACAGCACTTTCCCATTGGGCTGAGGGATGTGCACTCGAAACACCACCCGCACACGCGTGTTCTTCCGCCCGATATCCGTCTCGCCTTTTCTCAGCTCGATGTCCGAGTTCCTTAGTTTCAGGATTCCTGCACAGTCAATGCTGCCACACATGGAAAGACCTTGTCATGTAATTTTTACAATCACATTAGGGCTCTTAATGGAACAATTGGTACAAATGAGAGTATCAGTCAGGAAAATTGTGCACAAATAACAAAATCCACGTAGAAACATGTTTCAGAAACAATAAACCTGCACGTTTTCAAAATATAATTTAAAAGACGTACTGTGCTGAAAAAACGACAAAGGTCATTGCTAATCTTCTTGTTGAAAAGTTCACAAATTTTCATCTTAAAGCTACATCTGCTAGTGGTTAGTGTTTAAAACCTATAAACCTACTCCAAATTGGAAGGCATTACAATTCCCTATAATCATAAATCTGAGTCTTTCTTATACTCCTGCACACACACCCAAACACACACACACACACACACAGAAGCATGAAGTGGAGGAGTGAGTAATGTAAAAGCAAAGTGCTTATGACAAGTACCTGGCAGACATATTGTTTTCGGGAAGGAGAGGTATTTCGAGAACCTTTGTGCTGGCGATTATGATTTCCTGGCTCGCGGTAGCGACCGTTTTCCCTGTGATCCGGTGCACCTGGTAGAAGGCATGCGGCCTCAGGTAGCGGTCGTCGGCCGTCCCTATGAACATCTGTAGATTGACAGGCTTCTCACTGTAGCCCAGGAGCTGGGAACCAGACAGAGAGAGGTGGGACAGTGTGAGAGTGAGGGCGAGAAACTAACTAAGAGAATGGAAAGGAGAGTTGTTAAAAGCTTAATTTACATCAAAACATCGATAAAACCAAAAAATATTTTTATTCCACATCACCAGCCTACCTGAGCCAGAGAGAGTTAGAGAGAAAGAGAAGGAGCTTGTGAGAGAGAGACAGAGAGAGAGAGTGTGCGAGAGAGAGAAAGTTCCATATGTGCATTCTATATTTCCACTGCACTCAAAATGCATTTTCTTACTCTTTCTCTCCCCTCTCCGTTTTAAGTCAATCTAAATGTCAAGCTGAACTGCTGATGTTTAAAACACCAAAAATTTCTGGCAGGGTTTACGGAGAGTCATCTGGCCGTCTGGCCCCTGACCAGGTCATCGCCGATGTTCCCCCTTAATATCGCTATCATATTTTCCCCCCCGTGTTCCTTAGCACGAGTCCCGCATGTATGCAATTACCTCCCTAAAGCCCTTCTGTGAGCCATAATCTCGGACATTAGCCTGCTCTTTCCGAGACAAATCCAAAACAATTCGTAGCTACCATATAGCCACAGCCAAAGGGGAAAGGCACGTTTTCAAACACGAGCAAAAGAAACATGGAAACTAAAAACGAGAAAAAGCAGGAAGGAGAGAGAGAGACAGAAAGAGAGAGAGAGAAGAGGAGAGCAAGGACAAGAGGGAAAGAAGGGAAAAGGAGAAAGGGAAAATTCAAAATCGCAGTTGAGTCTCTCCTGAGCTGGCTTCTGTAACGATGAAAACAAATACATGCTTACTCCACTAAGGGAAAAGGTAAATGTGCTTCGGCAGTGATCATAAACCACCGGCCTGTGAGGTCCATACCATCACCTTATAAAAAGCACCTTTCTTTCCATCAACCACGTTCAGGCGTTACAGTGCCGGCCTGCAGCATTTGCTGCCAGCATAAATGCCAGCACCCTTCAGCTCAGCCAGCTCACCAGGCCGGGCAGTACTCTGGCTACATCTCTCTACCTCTCTGGGGCCACGGGCATTTACCAGCCCGGGACACCAGCCAGACAGGTGAGGTACTTGCACAGGGAGGAGTGGAGAGGGAGGACCGCTTTTCCTTTCCGCTGGAGGGCCGACTAGGCAGTGAGAAAACACACGGTGCACAGTCCTGTCCCAGTTGGAATGTTATGGTTGGCACTGGGAGCCACTGCCACAGTTGCTGCCGCTGCTGCAGGGTGGCAACTCCCAATCGCTGTCCAAAAACCAGGCAGAGGGTTGGAGAGATGGAGAAATGAGGAGAGGAAAGAGGGGCAGAGTGAGTGTGTGTGTGTGTGTGTGTGTGTGTGTGTGTGTGTGTGTGTGTGTGTGTGTGTGTGTGTGTGTGTGTTTTGTGTTAGTGTAAATTTGAGAAAGGGTAAGGGAGAAAGCCAGGAAGAGAGAGAGAAGGGGGGATTGACAGACAGAGAGAGTGAGCACTTCCTCACACTTTTACATTCAGTCAGTAAGAACTGTTGAGGGTGCCGATACTTACAGTCCAAAAGTGACAGAGGGGGGTGGAGACAAGGAAGAGGAAGAATGATGCAGGGCTACAGGGAGGATGAGGGGATGAGGGAAAAGACTGGGGGCAAACACTGTTTTTCAGCCAGTTTGGTCTAATTACTACTGGAAACACGTGCAGCTGAGGAAAAAAGCCATGCTTGGATTCAAAATATTGACTCTTGAAGAGCAATTACTGAACAGGCTGTTTTTCATTTCTTCAAACAAATGGAGTGAGAGAGAGAGAAAGAAAGAAAGAAAGAAAAAAAGAAAGGAAAAGAAAGACAGAAAAAAGTTGGGGTAGAGTGTAGAGATTTCTTCACTTTATGTTCTGGAAAGAGCAGAGATTTGACACAGAGGTTTTTACATTCGTCTTCAGCCCAGCGAGAGAGTTTGTTTTCACACTCAAGGATACAGCAAAGACAAACTAGTTCCTATCCACCTCAGTCAGAGAGAGAGAGAGAGAGAGAGAGGGAAGGGGGGGGGGGGGGGGGTCACATTGTGACAACACACACACACTGTAATAAAAACCTCTGGTGGGGGGAAGAGGTGCCGACTCTACTGCCTGTACAAAGCCTGTTAGCGGAGGGCCAGTTTTAGCAGCATGGCATGGGCAGGACAAGGCGAGGCAAGGTGTGGAGGGGCCAGCTGGTTAGCAGGGTGCTCAGGCTCAAAGAGCTTGTTTACACTCTGAGATCTCCTCACTCCATAGGCTGACCTTTGACCCTCACCTCAGACCTTCTCTCCACCAGCAAACTCCACAACCCACCCCCCCCCCCCCCCAAATCCCCTTCCTGCCTAAAGCTACCCCACTGTGCCGGCAGATCTTGCTGGCCCTAGGAGGGTTGAGGGGAGTGAGGAGGGTCATGTTTGGAGGCTGACAGAGTGATTTATTTCAGAGGTGGGACCCCTGGTAACAGTGCTGGCCACTCCTGGACCAATTAATCCTATGGGCGTGTGCAAGGGGAAAAATAAACAAGCTTGCCCGCGTGGCCAAGTGCGTCGACAGGTTCAAAAAGGTCAGCCGCGAGCAATGTTTATTTTTCTAGAGGTATGACTAATGGACACCAACTTGATCCAAACCTGCCGGTTCGGAGCAGATCTGGTTCTGTTTTAGTTGGGCCCAATTCAGGGCATTTTAGGGAGCAGCAACGGGTTAGGCTTAATGTAATGTGTGTCTTACGGTTTGCTTATTATAGGAGACTGCTCCATTCAAAAAGACCACAAAGTGACAGCACCAATGCCATTGTAAACATTGTTCAAAGCAAGTCAACCACTAAAATGTCAAGACAGCTGCTCTCAGTGTTTCCAAACGAATCACAACAAATGTATGAGGTGCTGCAATTGTAAAAATGGTGCTAACTGCTGGCCACAAGTCTATTAGCATGCCTTCCAAACTACGAGGGCTTGGGCAAAGTCACTGTAGGATCCAGACTAGCATCTGAATCCAATGTTGTTTAACAGGTGTGCATTTAGGAAAAAGTGGCATCAATTCCCAGAAAGGAAAGTCTGTTTTGCTTCTGCGGAGCCTAAGCCTACTGCTGCTGGGCCTGCCGTCTATGACCCCCCCTTGACCCTGAACACATGCTAAGAGGCTTTCTCAGTCTGGCCGAAGACTCCACCACAGACCCACAGACACTCAACACACACACACACACACACACAAACACACACAGTAAGCACTCACACATATGGCCACCTCAACGTGCAAGTTGTCACATACTGCCAGCCCTTCACGCCCAAATTGCCACTTTGCCTCCATCCTGTCACATTGTTTGTCTGTTCAAGTCCCATGGTTTGGGCATAAAAGAAGAATTGTAACGAATCGCCACTCTCCCCCCCGGCTGCTGCGTCACGCTAAGCTGCAGGAGTCCACAAACACGCTGGCCAGGGGATTAGGGCTTTTCAGGGATCTGGAGCAGGAGAAGGCTAATAGCGGCTCGCTCTCGCTCTCTCGCCGCAGAAAAAGGGAAGCCTGCGGAGACTCATTATCGTTGAACGTCCATCCACACACCTCCCCTGCCTCGTGTTTAATGTCACCTACATAATCTCCGAGAAACACCTGAAATGACTGGGTGACCCTTGTGATGAGCCATATGACCCAAACAGTATGATCTCATCCGTGATGTACTACAGCTGATAGTTTGTTTTGTTTTGTTTTTTATTCGGAATTAGCTGGTAAGAAAGAAAACATTAGTAACATAAGTGATATTTATTGTGCAAGATTAACGGAAGTCTAAAAATAAAAACAGTCTCTTATGACACTGTGATTATATA
>JAVQKI010414063.1:0-12820 GCA_036025975.1 Nematalosa erebi | reverse complement strand
GATGTTATTTCCACATTCTGTGCCCAGCAGGTCAAATGGGAGAACAGTATGTGCATGTGTGTGCTCTATTGGTTAGGCCCACTGAAAAAAAACACCTTTCCCTATGAATAAACAGTATTTCTTATGATAGTCAAGCCTATTCAGTTATAGGCAACTGGACTTCTTTTTAGAGTTTTGGGTTTGGGCTTAGGCAGGGTGTCCAGAGAATTTTTTTTTTTAAAAGACGGGATCTTGGTAGCAGGACCCTAAAAGGCGGTCACATTGTGCCTTGGTTAGGTTTGGACTCTCTCGCGCTATGTAGTTAGAAACCAACGTGACTGTCATACGCGCTGTAAACAAAGTATCTTAGGGAGAATGCGGCGGCTAACCTTTAGTTTTGTTGTTGTAGGTGTACTTTATTTTACAGTATCTGAAAATGTGGCTTCTCCAGTTCAGACCTTTGTTATTCCACACAGTCATATGGACGTCGGCTGGGTGTACACTGTCCAGGTAAACGCAAAAGCATTTTGTACTAGACCGCAGCAGCAGCAGCGGCAGCAGTAGCTGCTGGGTTCTACTGTAGCTTCTTAGTGTGTTCTTCAGAATTTATAAACATAAACACCTGTGTGACTTAAGGAGCTCTGTTTTTATTTAGGAGAGTATGCATGCATACGCTGCAAATGTCTATACCACCGTGGTAGAGGAACTATCACGAGTGAAGTACCGAAAGTTCATCGCTGTGGAGCAGGAGTTCTTCCGCATTTGGTGGAACACAGTGGCTAGTGATCAACATAAACAACAAGTATGATGAAATACCTGTTGCACTTACATTACATGAGGCCCCGTCTAATCTGATTTGCCAGTGAAAAAGTCCATCATCTGATTTCAAGCTGACCTTGTTTTGTGGTAGCTTTTGGGTAATATATGTTGTGGAAATGTCATAGGGTAATAGCCTATGTGTATCTTGTCTGGATATCATAGTATCTTATGGTTAGAATTTGTATGTTTAGTCATAGGGTAGTTTTAGGTTAGTAGGCTATATGCTTAATTGTATGGATGTTATTGTCTCTGTACCTTGATGTGTATGCTACTGAACACCTTCATTTCCTTCGGGATGAATAAAGTATCTATAACGATATCTACGTTTTATCTGCTAAGGTTAGAGAGCTTTTACAAGACGGTCGTTTAGAGTTTATTATTGGAGGTCAGGTGATGCACGATGAGGCTGTCACGGACCTAGATGACGCCATCCTTCAGCTGACAGGTAAAGTAATCTCGGTCACAATGCAAGCAACTGAGCTATACCATAAACAGGCTTATAGGCTTCACATACAAACGCATTTAATTACATTATGCATGGCTAATTCATGTAGGCTAAATTTTAGTGCATCAGTTCTGAATATAACTATATAATTACATCTACCGTTGTGCATATAGCTATATCTGAACACCTTGACAATTCTGCATAAACCTACCACACTCCCTGTTTATCCTCTCAGAGGGACATGGTTTCCTTTATGAGACCTTTGGAGTTCGGCCACGCTTCTCATGGCATGTTGACCCATTTGGAGCTTCTGCCACCACACCGGTCCTTTTCGCCCTGGCCGGATTCCACGCTCACCTCATATCACGTATCGACTATGACCTCAAAAACGACATGCAGAAGAACAAGGTATCGCTGTCATGAAGTATAGTGATTTTGAAAGGTTCACTTTTGTAGTTGTCATGTAACATAATGTGAACAGAGTGTCAGTTAGCCTAATGTTCTAGAAGTTATAAAACCACTGCACCTATTGTGAATTGTACCATACGTGTGGCGTTGTTATATCTCACTGACACAGTCAAGTTTAATTGTAGTCCCTTGTGTATTGGCAGCCATGATATTTGTCCGGTGTGATTCAGTGTTGTTTAGGATCAGTTCCACTCCACTCAAACATTCACACTCATGTATTGGAATACTACAAACATATATGCATGCCAAGATGACTTTCTGACTGCATGTCGCTGTCGCATGTATTCAGTCAGTAAAAAGTTGGATGCAGAGTTAACTGGATCGCACCGTTTGTGTATTTTGTTTTCCCAGAGGCTGCAGTTTGTATGGAGAGGATCTCAATCCTTGGGTGAGAAGCAAGAGATCTTCACTCACACAATGGACCAGTTCAGCTACTGCACACCCTCTCACCTGCCTTTCTCCAACAGGTGATTACTACATTGTCTTACAGACAGCCACTTCTAATGCAGGTTTCCCGTACAAGGATGAAATCCTACACCAAGCCTAAAAGAGAATACTAAAAAATGGCTCAATTGAAAGCTTGGGCTTTGTTGGTTGAAATGGGACCATGTTTAATAAATTCTGGGAAATCCCAGAAATCTTTTTCAATACAAATCTTCAGTCATGTCCAGGAAATTGAACCACGGAGATGGTTTACAATATATAACTTGCAATAACAGATTGCTTAATAATGTATGAAAATTAGGTGTCATGCATGGTTGAGGAAGTGTTGTAATGTCACATCTCTTTATAGGTCAGGATTTTACTGGAATGGTGTGGCAATGTTCCCTGATCCCCCTAAGGATGGCGTCTACCCCAACATGAGCTTACCTGTCTCTGCTAGCACATTGGAACCGTATGCTCAGACTATGGTTGACAACATCAAACAGAGGGCTCAGTGGTTCAGGACCAATCATGTGCTCTGGCCTTGGGTTTGTTGAGCCATATGTCCATATTACATTAAAACTATGCAGCTCTACATGAAGTATATTAGGTTTCTCCCACATCAGTTAACTGTATTGCAGATAGCATTTGAAATATATGGCTTTGAAGTCAGAAATGTTGTATTGATAAAAAAAAATCATGAATTTTGTGAATGCATCGAAATAATTCCATTTCTATCTATTTGTTGCCCTCTACCCTTGAAATATTAGAACTTTTATGATTTTTCCTGATCTGTCTCCAGTAATGTTTTAAACAAAAAAATAACATTTTTTCACAGGGCTGTGATAAGCAGTTCTATAATTCATCAGTTCAGTTCTCCAACATGGATGTTTTGGTGGGTTACATTAACAAGCACAGTGACAGGTTTGGAGTAACAGTTCAGTATGCCACCATCAGCGAGTACTTCCAAGCTGTTCACCAGTCCAACCTCACCTGGGAGGTCAGAGAAGATCAGGATTTCTTACCCTACTCTACTGGTCAGAGGGTTTTGAGATTGCTACATATCTGATATAAATTATTTGACAATTCTCATATTGTTTTTTTCACTGTTTCACTGTTGACAATGTTCTTTCTGTTCTAGAACCGTACCAGGCATGGACAGGATTCTATGCCTCCAGGAATCTTCTGAAGGGCATGGCAAGGAAAGCCAGCTCCCAGCTTCATGCTGCAGAAACTCTCTTTGTCCGGTATCGCATTGCTTACCCAGATGGACCAGTTGCAACAGACTGGGCCCTTGAAAAGCTGAGGACCCTTAGATGGGCTGTCTCAGAGGTGCCTGATTTAAAAAAAAAATAGTTTTCCCCCGAGTGTCACACTTTTCCAACACCAACTTTTTACTGTACTGATGTTGGCTTGGCTGTCTTAGGTTCAGCATCACGATGGCATTACAGGGACGGAATCACCAAAGGTTGCAGACATGTATATGGAGCATCTCACCAAAGGCATAATGGGAGTTGAGGAGCTGATGGTAGCCATTTTTCTTTTACCTCAGTCCCTTGCTACTAGTCAGGACCTGCTTAAACTCCAGCCAGGTAACAGAGTTCTAGTCTCTAATATGTAAAGTTTAAGCACGTTTCTGCCTGAGCCATGTTAGTGCTGTTGAGAATGTTGCATAATGAGTGACGGATAATGAAGTATACCCTAGCTTACCTTTACAGTTTCCCTTTCGTGAATGAGTGTCATTTTATCTTTGTGTATCTGTGAATGGCTGTGTGTATGTGTGTGTATGATCATGATCTTTGTTGTTGTCTCTACCTTTGTTCCCCTCTTTAAGATCTCTCCGAAGACTTAGAGCAGCACATAATTGTTTACAATCCTCTGGCCTGGAACATCACCACCTACATCAACCTCACAGTAACGTTCCCCATGGCTCTGGTGTTTGATGAGTCTGGAAAGCCAGTGCTGGCACAGGTATAAGGTTAAGAATTTCACACACACACACACACACACACACACACACACACACACACACACACACACAGACACACACAGAGACACACATTCTCTATACATAGACCCATCATCCGACTGTATATGGTTGAAAAGAATTAGTCTGGTCTATAAACCATTTGGTATAATGCTTTTATTTACCCTCAGATCCAAGAAAAAGCTAATTCTACCTCGGAGTACGACCTTTTCATCATGGCTGAGCTGGGAGGCCTTCAGTTCCGTAAGTATCTCGTCAAGTTCTCCTCCTGTCCGGCATCTGCCCGGTGTGGCATGACGTACAAGGCGAGAACAGTCAAATTCAATCGGCGGAACGTCAGCCAATGGAGAAGGACGGGGAGGAAACTCTTACCTGTCCTCAGTGACTGTTACAAGCTGTTGTTTGACCAGGAAACAAACCTGCTACACAGCATCACAAACAGGTATGAAAAAGATGGAAAGGAGTGTTACATTATCTTGGGGCTGCAAATGTAGAAGACTTGGGCCTCATTCAGAGTGTAATCAAAAGCAATTGCTGTGCATTTATGCTTTTCTAAGTTTGCGGAGCTTGTCTGCTTGTAACTGCTTGCAAGATCACTAACATTTATAAGAACTATTAGCTAGCGGATCTCACAGTGCTGTGCAGCACAGTAATGGCCATGTGGCAGTTTCCATGTTCTAACTGTTAACAGGCATTCTTACACAAAACAGTCCAGAAATGGAACTGCAACATTTACACACTGGCTGAATCTGAAGAAAACCACACGGTTAAAACGTAATTCTGTGCCAAAAAGAAAAGAAAATAAACTAAAAAGAAGAATTTTAAGTGTGCAAACTTCTCTCTACCTACAACAAATCAACTTTGTTCTGCACCTCAACATAGAATTTACACAATCTTTTTACTATAACTGAATGGGGTCAGACATTGTATGATTTTGTAAAGCCTTAGCTTAGCATCCTCAGTTTGACTTGGTATGGCAGCCATTGTTGGAGTGAGGCAACAGTCTCCTGGGCAGTGATGGATATTAATGTCCGATGGATGGTGATACTAGTGGGATGACAAGCTGATGGCTTTATTTATGGTGCTTTCTGACTCCATTAGGGACGAGCTCAAGACAGTGAGGGTGACTCAGGAATTCTGGGAGTATGAGTCCAATGGGGACGTGCACAGAGGCCCAATCTCAGACAACTACATCTTCAGCACCAACACCACTGCTGCACCTGCCTACAAAGCAGTCTCTATGGAGATCATTCCTGGCAAGATCATCTCAGAGATCCGACAGTACTTTTACAGGTTAATCCATATGTCTCAATATCCACCCCTTCTTCTTGGCTAAGATTCTCTCTTTTGGGCCAAGTGGTCCAACTCTGTGGTGATTAATGTTCATGGTTGCTTAACGTTATACATTATTATAAATATTCAGAAATATGTGCAATGTATGCTAAAAGTATTGCTTGATTAATAACCCAGATAGAGCTTACACATTTAACATCAGGCAACGGTAGGGATCCAAATGCTGATCCAAACATCTGCTCTCTTCACAGGGATGAAAAAGACAAAGACTATGCTTATTCTGTGGTCACTAGAGTGCCCTCTGGCCTGGAGGACAAGTACCTTTGCCACAGGCTGGAGCAGAGCTACTCAGTAGGCCCCCTAGTGGTCAACCGTGAAGCTGTCCTGATGACTAGAACCAGCCTGAAAAATGACAGGACCATCTTTACTGACAATAATGGCTATCAGATGATGAAGAGGACATATAAGACCTTTGCCAACAACTCGATCCCCAGGGTGAGTTCAACAAGAAATGCCCTCATAGCTTACATGCCTACCGTTTTATGAGTTTTAAATACATAAAAGAATGTGCTCTTAGGGAGCCTGTGTGGTCATTGAAACGTTTTGCTCACAACATGCAAGAAATGCACTAGCTTCTGATCTTACCACCAATTAGTGATAATCAATTGTTGTTGTTCCTTGGTCCTTGTAGAACTACTATCCGATGGTGCGAGCTGCCTACATTGAGGATGAGTCCAGCAGACTGGTTGTCCTTAGTGAACGAGCCCATGGAGTTTCCAGCCAAAGCAATGGGCAGCTGGAGGTCAAATTTGCAGAAGCACACACACACACACACGCACATGCCCACGCACACACACAAAATTACACAAACATACACATACACACACAAAATTAACAAACCTGGAATTGGAACATGGAACCTGTAATTGCATACTAATATCCACCTACACACTATATCCAAGCAAACATACAATCTTTTACATTATTGTACTAATATTAGGACTTTGATGTGATACCATTATCTAATCATCTTGATACCAATGCTGACATGATACCCTAGATCAGTGATTCACCAAATACGATTACTGAAATCCTATTCTATCATACATGTTTGTTTTTAGGTGATGCTGCACAGGCGTCTATGGAACAACCAGGAGTGGAATCGTGGATACAACTTGACCCTCAACGACTCCTCTGTGGTGCAGCCAGTCCTATGGCTAATGCTGGGCTCTGCAGCTGCCACGACGTCTCTCTACCACAGGGAGGCACTAGAGCTTCAGCATAGGCCTGTGGTTATGCCCATAGATAGACCACGTAAGCACTACTCAGTCTTCCCTTTTATGCATGTGGAACTTATCAGGTTCTCTCTCTCTCTCTCTCTCTCTCTCTCTCTCTCTCTCTCATTGCTGAATGTCTCCCAGGTTATCTAAATGGTATGTTGCTTATTTCCTGTTTGTAAGCTATTGGTGTGCATTTAGTAGGCTATGTTAAATGCAGAGGTTGGATTAACAGTGCAATTTAAAACAAATCATGCACACATTCCAGGTGTCTAGGTTAACTTAGACAAAGTAGAATCATGAAATAAGTTACAAATAATTTACTAGGCACAGAAAAAAATCATCTATAGTCACAGGGGATCGAGACGTATCAAAAGAGTATCTATGTACGTCATAGATGTTCAGAGATGTTAACACTGAGTCTAGCTGCCAAACTTTGGCCACTGTTGTGCCTTATCTGCCATTATCTTGACACCATTATCTCATTCTGGACACAGAGTCTTCTCAAGATGAATTGTTTGTGATTTGTGTTGTATCTGTATTTAGAAAGGCCATGGAAGCAGCAGGAGTCGTGGGCCAGTGTGGCTGTTGTCCCTGTGGTGTTGCCGAGTAACCTACACTTGCAGACCCTGAGTATTCCAGGCTGGGCTTACAACTCAAATCACACGCTGAACCAGCAACACCTGGGGTCAGGTAGGCACGAGTTTAACATGTGAATAAATAACTCACTCTAACAGATACAGTACTGTAGTTTAATAATAGATCATGACATAATTATAGTGCTTTTCAAGGCACCCAAAGTGCTGTACAGTGGAAGGGGACTTCACTAACAACCACCAGTGTGTAGCACCCACCTGAATGACGCACATTGCTTGGCAGCCATTATGTGCCAGAACGCTCACTTTACACCAGTTTGAGATGAAGGGAGTGAATGAGGGAGTGAATGAGCCCAGTATATTTATTACCCATCAGATATTGAGCAGCTAACAGGGCTTTATATCAAGCAGTCAAGCTCATTTGCTTATACTGCAAGTATCTGTACATTGAGGGTATATGCATCATCTAATGCCTCATCAGAGAGATCACTCTGGACTCTGCTGTTTTCGCCATGCTAGCTACATTTAATAGCGCACCAGTTACAGTCAAGGGACTTAGGATTTCAAGACCGTTACCTTGGACCTGTTGCTGTCAGAAGTCTACCAGAAGTCTGTGGCTTTCTGCTGTCTCCCCAGAGGGAGATCTGTCAGAATTACACTTCCAGTGCTTTACGTGTGGACTTAAACCTGGTTGGACTGTTTCAAGAACACAATAAGGAGGACTTGACATTACTGTGATTATTGTTGTCTGTGTCTTTATTTGATGTACTTGGAATGACCACATATTTACTCACTTAATTTGTTCAATACAATCTACATGAACATGTACTGTATGCAGGTAAACAGAAGCCAAGTGCTGATTATGACCGGATATTGTTGAGGATTACACACCTGTATGAAACTGGCGAAGACCTAGAGCTTTCCAGACCAACCACCATAAACCTGAAGGTGTGGTGTATGTGTGTGTGTGTGAGAGGTGTGCTTTTGTGCGCTTTGCAAGATTCAAGATTCACGATTATCTTTATTACATCTCATTATACTAGAATAAGAGAATAAAATTCTTATGTTTTTGTTCCTCAGAAAAAAAAAAATATGTAAAGAGAATAGACAATCAGTCTTATAAGGAATTTGGTCTCTGCTTTTGTCTCAATTGTGAATTAGCGAAACACACAGCGAGGTAAAGCACACACTAACCCAGGGCAGTGAAGGGGAAAAAAGTGTTTAAGCTTACGCTGTCTGTTTTCATGTACATATAGCCTGATGGAAAAAAAAACTGTTCTGGAGTCTGGTCGTCCAAGCCTTAAGACTTCTGTATCGCTTGCCACTAGGATGGCTGGAGTCCATACTGGAGGTCCATACTGATTTTTTTGGGCCTTTCTGATGCATCACTTGTTATATAAGTCCTGGATGGAGGGCAGATCATATCCACAGATGCCTTAGGCTGTATGCACAACTCTTTGTAGTGCTTTTCCTTTGGTTGTGTGGCTTCCAAACATTGATTCCTCCAGTCAGAATGGTCTCTGTAGTACCTTTGTGAAAGGCCTTTAGGATCTTGGATCGCATACCAAAGTTCCTTAGTCGTCTGATGTGGAAGAGACGCTGTGGGGTGTTTTTTAAACAATCTGGTCAGTGTGACTATCCTAGGTCAGGTCCTCTGTGATGTTAACACCAAGGAACTTGAAGTTATGATCCCTTTCCACTGTAGCACCATTGATGGTAATGGGACCTAAACTGGTCTTCTTTCCTCCTGAAGTTTACAATTACTTCTGCGGTCTTTGCCACATTGAGAAATAGGTTGTAGTTGCATTAAGTTGTTAGGTTAATAACTTCTCTTTTGTAGGCTTTTCATCATTGTTTGATTAGAGAACAGATTTGTTAAAAAATTGTGTAATCTCATGCATTTGTTTATTTTAACAGCAACTATTGCAGGGCATTGGTGAGGTGAAGGAGGTAAGAGAGCGCTCTCTCACAGGAACCTGGGATATCTCAGACCTCCAAAGGTGGAAGTGGGAAACATCAGGACAAATGGATATAAATGGTAAGATTCTCTGAAGTACAGTGTGTGTCTAGGTTAAAATCAGCATGATATATTAGCTCATCAGCATGTAAATGTCTATGTGGTTGTATTTATCATGTTTATTAATGTATTGCAGATGGATCAGGAATAATTGATGGTATGACTGAGGACTTCAGTGTAACCATATCACCCAAGGAGATTAGGACCTTCTTTGTCCACTTTAATTGACTTTTTCTGTTATCTTCTGAGAAGACTGCACATAATTTGCACTTTAGATGTGGAATTTAAAATGTATTCTTTACTAATTAACACTTGAACTGGTCAGATTTTGCCATTTTTGTATTCTGTATTGCAATGGAATTATCATTTTTTATAATAAATTTGGACATGCTGCAATAAGAAGAGGTATTTTTGTAAGACATGACTAACACATTAGAATAATGGGAATTGCTTTCAATAATATCGTCAACTGAGAAACGGGTGTGACAACTCATCTCTCTCTATGTTTGTATGTGTGTATATGTGTTAAGGGGTGTGAATTAATAGGAGTTTATCAATATCAATGCCATTGTCAATTCTACTTATCGGTCCAATTCTTCACTAGCCTGGGCTCGTCCATACTTCCCATGGCGGTGCACAGAATTTTGCGATTAAGTCAGTCTGGCCAATCGTACTAACCACCTTCCGAGAGGCAAAATCTAATGTAAACTTGTTAAGCCTGGCTCCTTCACCCTGCTGTCAAGGCTTGCTTCTCATTGGTGCCCAGGATTTCTGCCACTGGAAAAGCAGAAAGTAGGCAGGTTGGCCATACTGACTTCATCGCAAATTTTGTGCAGTGTCATGGGAAGTATGGGCGAGCCCAGGCTAGTCTGAAAATGTGTTGTCTTAAACATGCTGGCATGGATAAAAAGAATTGATAATACCAGAGGGATAAGATTCCAGAGAACTGAGGAATAGATTCTCTGTTCTACTCAATTCCCCTTCCTTGATTCCCAACCCTATGTGTGTGTGTGATTTAATGAATCTTTATCATATAAATCATATAAAATTAAAGAGTATTACTGCAGTTAAGTGTGTTAATTGTTTAATATGAGACAAAGAACTTTGAAGCTGATCTTTTACCAAATGCCAAACGCAAACTCTTGGTGCCATTATGTTAACAAAGATACTTTAGAAACATCTCTGATGTTACTGTGGTAGCCTTTGGCTACCTTGTAGAGGTGTTTAGGCTACTGGTGGGAAGATAACATGATTATTTAGTGTGAAAAGGCACTGCTGTTTGGTAACTTTAATAATCTCAGTAGGCTCACTATAAAGTCAGTAACCAAGGAGAAGACAGTGTCAGCATGTTGGCAGTAGGTTGGCAGATTGCCAGTAAGCAATAAAATAGATGAAGAGCCCAACGTAGGAAATTCAGAGATGTGGCAATAAAGATTTTGTAACTATGAGTGGCTTTCAAAAAACTTAGTCAGGTCGTTGCATACATTTTCAAATGCATTGTCATCATATGTTGCCATTGCAATATCTACAATAGTTCCCAGGCCCTGTACTATTTCATAAATGGGGACATTCCAAATTGACACTGTTACTGCCAAGGTGCTAGTCAGCATCCATAGGCTACCTATTAGGCCTAAGCATGTTTTAGCATGTTGCTATTGCCAAACTTCTTGTCTTTAATTTAGTGGACATTTAAGTAATCTTATCTTTTCTCATACCCTCTAGAGTTGGTTGTACAGAACTGCTGAACATGTGTAAATGTTATTTACATGACCACTGGGTCATGTTTGTGGTCAGAGTGGTAACGATTAAGAAACGGGTCCTTTCAACTCCAAGAAATCATGTGAAATGCCAGAAGAAGTTGGGCCTGTTCACACTACCCGCCCCGATTAACGATGCGCAGCTTTCAATTATGGGACTATAAGTACCTGTTCTATCTCAGCAAATTTCAGCTGCAGAGTCCTGTCTATTCTGAACCACTGACATAATTTCTTAATGAGCAAGCCTCGAGTGTCAAAACAATCAGGGATACATTTGATTCTAAACTATCGGAAATTATTCACCACTATATGCAATTTAAGCACTGTAGAATTACAACATTTCCATAGCACGTGGGTGTATTAATACTACTTCCTCTCAGAAAAAAGGTTGATTTTAAGTCGTATGTTCTCTGTGCTAACTCTATATACATATATTTCTGCCCTGCGTATATCACTGTCATCGGGAACTAGCCCACCTCAAGCCACGCAGATTCGTTTAGGGTTGAGAGGACTTCCACCTACGGAAGTGACGGCGAGGTGGCGATGGCGGCTTGCTGTTCGATTTCAGATTTGCTCTGAACTACAAGGGTTTTTTATGGTGACTGACTTTTTACAGAGGTTCACCAAATCATTGCATATCGATTAGAGCAAGTAGGTGGAGGCCTATATCAAATGCGACGCTGAAACATCCTCACCCCGCTTTTATAGTAAACGAAGGTTTGAATCCAACAAGCCGGAACACTACGTTAGCTTGCTGGCTCTCAAGCTAGCTTGCTAGTAAACGTTTGCTAGATACTTGGTTGAAGTAGCTGGCTACAGTGGCGTTAGCAGGCTAGGTATCTGAAGCTAGCAGTAGTCGTCAACAGCACAATTTTGTGGAACGGTTTCGCTTTTTACTTGGTGGTTGGTGTACGTAGTATTTGAGCAAATGTTGCAGTCCTTTGATATTTTTAATCGAGTGCCAAGCATACGTCCAGAGGCACTCATTCCACCAGTCTTCAACTGAGTTGATTTTTAAAGACAACCGAAGAGAGATTGTGGGACATTTTTAAAGAATCTGTTCAAGTCGTGTAAAAAGTGGTCAGCTGAAATTGCCCATTGTGAGTCTTTTTTTCCGCTTGGAGTCTGGCGTGGAGTGTCAACATGCTGAAGACTCGGCAGTGGCTGCTTGGAGTCCGCACTTTTCTTGGCGTGACGTCCAGAATATGGGGTTTCATTATGTACATCCTCAGGAAGCATCTACGGACAGTGAGTATCAGTTTTGCGTTCCCCCTTTCATCTCTCAAGTGTGGCTGTTTACCATGAAGAAAGTCTCGGCAACTGGTGTTAGGGCTGTAGAATTACAATGTAACGTTGCTAAAGTATTTTGTACTTATTCACATTTAAGTTTGGCAAATACTACACTAAAGGCACACTACATCGCACCTGATCATGTTACAGTGTAATCTGGACGACTGGCACGTGTCCTTCAATTGAGTATGCAGCTCCCGCTCTCAAACACAGGTTTAGTTCTCCGAGACTGACGTTCATTTGACAGTAGCCATCTCGTACACATGAATTCACACTGAAGATATAGCTAGTCCCGTGACCTTTATAAATACAGCACTACGAAACCCCCAAATCGTCCATCGAAAGAGAAACGAAGAGACAGTCGTCAGTGCTCAAGACGCCTTCAAAACATTGGAATGCCCCGACCCCTTGTTGTCAGCCCAAAATTCACATTTGTTGTTAGTTTAACGCCACGTCATATAGGAGGTCA
>JAVQKI010413983.1:0-11768 GCA_036025975.1 Nematalosa erebi | reverse complement strand
ACACACACACACACTTCTTTCTATGTGTCTTCTTTCACCATCACTGGGCTATTTTTTCATTTATTATCTGCAGTGGAGCCTAAGCACTAAGCATCCTTAGTTCCACAGGACCGACATCCTATTCCTCATACTGTGTACTGTCATTTCATCAAGGTCATCTCATTCCCTCCTCTCAGACAGAAAACCCTACGGTCGCAACAATGCTGCCATCCAACACAAAACCTTTTCATCCTACCATCTCAATGTCTTATAAAAATAAACAACTACACTAACTTATTAAACAAAAAGCACCAAATGGACATTGTGTCACTCTGAATTGAATTGAAAGGAAAAAATCCAATAAGTAAAAGAAAAAGTAAAAGAAAAAGAAATGGATCTAACATTCAACAGTTATATACATTCATAAATATTCAAAATAAATACTGTACATAAATAAATAAATAAATACATACATAAATTCTACATGTATCCTTGACCAAAACATTAGAAAACCCTTACAAACCTACCACAGTTAGACACAAAGAGGAATGGAATGCACGTGCCATGATGGTAGCCTATGGCAGGATATCATTAATCCCCAGGGGAGGATCACATGATCGAAATTTCAATCATAATAGCCCCATTTACATGGATTCTTTTCATCAGAATTAAAATGGAAAAACGGCTCATCGTAATAGAAATGACCCATGTAAACATATTGATTGAAACAGAATTTCTGATCCAATTACAATTAGAAAAAGACATATGATTTGCTTGAAATCATTATTAAGGATGCCCTGAATTTTGCTAACTCTTGCTTTCCTAATGCTGAATATGGTTTCATGACGCAGACTTTTAGTCCTTAGGTAGTCCTCTATAGTCTGCCATTAAATGCTGATTCTATGTGGAGTAATCATTGAGAGTGATGCACTAAATCATTTGGAATATCAGTGTTCTCAGCTATTTAGGAGAAAGGTGCTTGATCAGGTTGAGAGGACAGCCCCAACCCAATTATTCAACTTAGGAGATTGTGTCTTTAAAAAGATGCTCTGTAGCTCACTGATTTACAAACTGCATAGAGTTCAAAAGTGAAACTAACATGACACAGATGGACTGCTGATTCAGAGTCATTTTCAATCAGGGCTTTTGAAGCTGTCATCTAAATTCTTAATGCTGTTTTTGTTGATAATATGCGAACTGTCTTGATTTTGCATGTGTGTGTGGATAACTATGCACACATGCATATCTTGAAATTCTGAATTTCAAATATGAATAATGGCAAGAACAGATACTGCTTGTGTGTGTTTGTATTTAATCAATTGCTGCCAATGTTTACAAGTCATCTCATTTGTGCTATTGCTGTATCTTGGGAAATAATGTATTTGGTCGATACCTCTGTTTGGGAATTTTGTGATACCTATTCAAAGGTCAGCTGGTGATTCACTGAGACATTTGCCTCTTCTACTGCTCTGATGTGCTTTGGAAAGACAATGGCACAAGGGTTTCACATGACATTCTTTTTTTTCTCCCAGTGTCTTCTGTCCAAATCTTTACTGAGCCTTAAGCTATAGCACGTTACCTCCACGTGGGGGTGAGAGACAGCACCAGTGACAGACTGACAAGAGGCACGTGAGAGGCTGTGAGCGAAGGTGTAGCGGCAGACTTCCCTCGGCCCTGGCCTGCTCGGTTCCACTTGGTGCTGGTCCGGTCACGTGGGCGGGCTGGCCGGCCAGGGCTGCTGGGGTTCCGTGGCGTCTTGCTGTAAGGTGGAGAGTACGGGCCGTAGCCTGGCCAATCATCGCTGTACCTTTCACCTCCGTCTCCACCCCCTGAGCCACTACTGTCCTCCCCCTCGGCTGCAAATACAGGAAACAGGTAGAGGTTACTCAGGGGTTGAACTGGGATGTGTTGTGTGGGGGACTATGCCTCAAATTGAGGTCAGGATGACAAACTCCTGCGACAGTATCTGCCAGGCCACAGCTCCAAAGGCAGTTAAATTAAGTCTGGGACAGCTCTGGTTCAATTTAACTCTGTCGTTCAATAGCAGTCATATCAAATATAAATGCATTGTAATTCATCTGCAATATTTATGACTATGCAGATTCACTCCATAAATTTACAAAGCAGGAACATAGCAGGCTGTCTATAACTTGTGACTGTACCTTACTCAGTACCTCCACGAGAATACGCACTCACTCTAGCACATGGGGTGACCAGAATGATTTGGGACCTTAACCAAAGGTCTGACATCACTTACCATCCATGAAGTCTGTGTCCTGTCCTGCTTGAGCAAGTCTCAGGCGGTTGGTGGCCACACGCAGTTCCATGATGAGCTGCCTGGTCCGGATGTCTGGCCGTGCGATGTCCACCTCAACCTCTGGGTTGTTGATCTGACTGACCAGGCCGTCTCCCATCACTTCTGGCAAATAGCTAACAAACACACATGAACACACACCATCAAAACACTGTTATAATGTGATGGTAATGCAGATGTTATTGTCACAGTTGCCAATCACTGACTATTTGGTTTTACACATCAGTGTTTATTAAACCATGAGGGAAACGCGGACATGGTTTCTCCATGTAATACTCACCGCCCTCGAGTCTGTCCATTCCAGCATCGGTCCTCGTTGGTAACGTCTGCGGCTATTTTCTCATCATTGCAGATGGTATGAGGCAAGGACACCCAAAAGCCCTTCATGGGGCGCAAGCGCTCCTTCAGATCTGACACCTGAAACACACACACACACACACACACACACACAAACCCACTTAAGATTTAAATGTTCCAACATCAGAAATCAATGTGCAACTTTTCATTGGTTTTATCAGTGCCAATTTTGCAGTGGTCCTTCTTGATTTTTCCCCTTTAGTACTCATGTCTTTACCAGGCGATCCAGGTTGGTGCCGGCAGCAGTGGTGGGTCTCTCCTCTGGGCTGTAGTTTCGGAATGGTTTCCGGTTCCCACGCGGTTCCTTGGGGGAACGCTTGGACCTGCTTGGAGCAGGGCGGGGGTTTCCACATCCCTGGAAGACCTGAGGTGACAAAAGACACTTCAGTAAAGAGTGACTGTAGGTATGTTCATTTGGATACAGTGAGCCAAGAGACAAAACAACACAACACATCATCAAGAGATCACTGTGCATGATTAAGTAGGATAATGTAAGCATAAATACAAATTTGGTGCATTTATCCCATCTGTGAATTAGTGGCAGGCACAGCTGAGCACACAGTGAGTGAATGCAAACACTATTCTAGAGCAGTGGGCAGCCTGCTGTAGTGGCGCTTGGGGACCAGTGAGGGGTTCGGTGTATCAGAACAATGTAATCCTGGCTGTTATTTATCCACGTCTGTTATTTAGCTTAAGCTAATTAAAATGGCTAAAGAATGAGTCAGTGCACAGGATTAACATTAGCCTGCTGTTTCAATAATGGGAATGCACATTCAGGACCATTAAAGAATGTGACCACTAGAGTGCACTACAAAATGATCCCAAATCGACAATTTTGCACTGGGGCTTGGTGCTTCATTGGCTCAGTAGGTGTGTGCAACACAAACTTAATTTTAAAAGATGAAACAAAACCGAACAAAACAAAACCGAACAAAAAAATCTATGGTGCCATGTCCATCTATTGTTGATATAGACTGTTGCGGGAAATTATGTTCTTATCCTGAAAAGGACTTTTTGCAATCATATTACTGTATGTTAAAGGCTTAGTAAATGTCAAAGCCCCCTCCCCTTTGCCAGTGTGCAGCCTTGCCTTGGTGGAGATGGTGACGCTGTTCTCTTGCATGTGCATGATCCCCTCTGACACCTTGACAGCAATGGAGTCAGCAGCCAGCTCCATGTTGAAGGGACCTCCTAGTTTATCAGCTACCACCACCAGCGCATCTGATGTGGGCAGAGCAGCGGGTGGGGGTTGGGGGTAATAGAGAGATAGGAATGGGTGGTGTGGGGAGGAGGGTGGGAATAGACAGATGCAGAGGGAGATAGAAAAAAATAAGAAAAATAGATGGGAATTGAGAGAGAAAGCAAGACGAGCAGACAGATTTAGAGATAGACAGAGGAAAGATAGACAGTCAGAGGGAGAAGTGAGATTAAGGAAGCCAGAAAAAACAGTAAGAAACAGAGAATTCAGAATGCGACAGAATTCTGATACTGATTTGAACTGTTTGCTTTGTCATATCTAGGTTTCATTGCCATGGGCCCATTTCACAGCAGTATTTTTTTCCAAAAAGTCGCAGGGTAAGCACAGGTGTTATTAATGACATTCATTGATTTAGTGTAGCAGGCCTTAAATAGGCCCATTGCTTATACCATAACTCATTCCAAACCTACTACCTTGTTTTTTCAATCTTACCAATGAAATTGTTCCATTCAGTGTCCAGGTCTGCCTGATTGGCCAAGCAACCCTTCATCACATTAAGGCACAGTGAGTGGCAGGGCTTGACAGTTGGTATCCCTCGACAGAGTGGGCAATACCACTGGCGCATCAGGGCACGGACACACTCCGATCCAACATTTAACTACAGAGAAACAGAGAGGGAGAGAAATGAAAGATAGAATACCATAAAGAAAGAAAGGAAGGAAGGAAAAGAGGGCTGCGGCAAGTGAGAAAGTAAAGAGATTTCAAAGGCGAGATTTAAAAAGTGACAGAAAAGATCAAAAAAGAGAAAGGGGGATGATTTATTCTTATCACGCAGATGGGGTGTCACAGCATACTCCTACAACCTTGATAAATACTTAAACAAGGGTAGACGTTACAAACCTTTACTGCTTTGCTCACAATGTCACGACCAGTGGCAAGGCCTTGGACAAGCTCTCTGGCAGCTATGAAAGCCCTGGACACCTACAGCCAGAATGAAAGAGAGAAAACAAGGAAAGAAGGATGAAATGAAAGAGAAGGGTGGAGGAGAGAAAAGGAGGGGGCGAGAAAGAGATGAAAGAGTGAGATCTTGCTACAAAGGTAAAGCCGTGCGACATGATGGGATGTGGTAGCACATCTCCTTTCTGAGAGGTAGCAGAATGAATGTGTGTTATCAAGCGTTTATTATGCAGCCTGACACCACTGAGTCATCGGCTAGTGTTCTTCTGCCGAAGGATTATCGCCCTTCTGTCAACGCAAAAATCACTTGCTTTTAGAATGACAAGTCAGCCAATCTTATGGCAATTCCATCGCAATACGTACAACAGAGAATGTAAACTCTGCACTGGTTTAACCATTAATTTCATTTTATTTTATTTCATACATCATAAGAAAATGCTATTGTAGCATACCTGTGTGCGGAGCTTACGAGGTACGTCTCCAAAGGGCAGAAGCTGTTCAGCATGTTTGCTGACACACTCCAGGTAGTCCTCACTGAACTGGTACTGGGGATTGACGAGGGAGAACACACGTTCTACAAGCCGGGACCAGAACTCTGCTAGAACCTCTCCCAGGCTCACCGTGCCCCCTACAGCCGAGATTAAACTCATCAACATCCAGCAAAAATCAACATGAGATATGCAAAAAAGAAAATGGGATATTGTCCATATTACACTTTTACCGATGATGCATTCATGACCTGACTAATGTATGCCTAATATGACCTTGTGTGAGATTTCAACATCTGAACATGAAGACATTAGCACCTTACTTTAATTCAGCTGGCAAAGGGGGATATATTATGAGTACAGTGCTCACCAGAGTAATAGCGACGGAGTTCAACAAACAGACTCTGGAAGACATGTGAATTCTGTGTGTATAGCCGACCGTAGGTCTTGGTGAACATCTGATTCATGGACTTCTCTGCCAAATCAGTGAGCTCTCTGAAAAACTCTAATAGAAAGACAAACCACAGCATTCAACAACTTACACTCCTTAATGTATAACTGATAAAGAATGTATATCCCCAGAATGAGATGAGAACTATGAATGAGGTCCCCATTAACAGCATAACTTGAGAGAGTCTGGTATTATTTTTGCAATATGGCAAAAGTGGGAGTGCGGTTTGTAAAGCTATACCCATCCTGCAGCTGTGGTTCAGCCATAGGAATGAGATTGTTAGCAAATGGAATGGCCCTTTTGCGGAAGACATTAAGCAATCATTCAACAAAATCTTACTAGGTTACTGTATAATAATCATGATGATTTCTATTAACACCTGTTAGCCAATTTGTCATTGTTTACTGGCTATCGATTATTGACACTTTTTTGGTAAACGGATGTAAGTAGTGGTTTACCAAGCTCTTCTTACCATCAAACTTGCGGTGTCTCTGAGTGAAGGAGGTGAGAAGAAACTGACTGCTGTCGTCCATGGCAGACAGGAAGTCGCTCTCACTTTGACGCGACAAGGTCTCCTCCATCAGGCTCGAGCAGCAGGTGTAGTCCTGTGGGCAAAGCCTCAGGTGTTCACCTAAGCCAAACAGACACAAGACCAATCACACACCAACCAATCACAAATGGACGAGCTGAATGGAAAAGGTTAGAACACTGATGTAGAATAAACAGATAATTATCTCCCATGAGACCTTGAACATGTAGCCTATAGAAGATGTCATTACAGGTAGGCCTAAACCCCGAAACAAATATAAAACAATATGATAAACCATCATCTTTGGTCCCAGTATTTTCATGTAATTATTTCACTGGTAAACCTTGCAAGAGCAGAATAAACTTGGTTTGGGATTTAGGTTTGTTAATGTGTTGCAGAGTCTTGTGTGTGTCACTGCAATAAGGGCTAGTGGTACTGGATCCAAAATCCCCAAACACTACCCCAACTGTACCTAATTAACCAGGTGGGCCTAGCAGATGTTAAAAGACATTTTTCCTCAACTCATCTCTGTGACATTCGACTGTGTTAGTGTTGGCACATCCACTGAGGACCAGGCGAGCAGCTGCTTGATAAAAATCCCTGTTTCATTTCAATCTGTGTTTAAAATACCCAGCAGTGTCTACACAGGGAAATGGCACCTTTGGGGCTTCAGTGAGGTGCAATTAGTCTGAATTACGTTCTTATAACATTCTTTTGTGGTTTTGTGTACAATATGTTGGAGTCAATCCAGCTAGTGAAAATGACAACACTATAGCACCAGCAAGCTGAGAGCATTTGTCTTTTTGTATGGAATGCATTCTAAGAGACAATAGGGAAACATAGGCTTATTATGACAATGTCTTGGCAGAGGTAATTACTATATTAAACAAGCCTAAACCATAGGTCTACATAATGACCATGCAGTGTCTGAAACATGCTAGTCTAAAAAAATGTTTCTTTCCTTTTGTTTAGCCCTCCTCATCCCTCTCTTCCATCTCTATAAACTCCCTGTCTCTCTCTCTCATTCGCTCACTCATCATCCCTCTCTTTGAGCCATCTGCTCCCCTGGCCCACGGGACCATGAGCCAAGACTCAGATGGAGATAACAACACACACACACACACACACACACACACACACACACACACACAGCAGTGCTTTTGGGTTGCCTGCTGAATTTGCTGATTATTTATATAACCACATTTACATGGCTTGGTTTTAGCTCCAACCCAGACAGAATTGTAATTCCGAGGCATACGTACCCACACACACACACACACACACACACACCACCAGTTCTTTCGCCTTCTGTCTGTCTCTCCCTGTCTGCCATCCTCTCACCCTGACATAGACAGACCACACACATTATGGCCTAATTGCAACTCTCTGTCACAAATTCGAACCTTGCAAGATCTAAAGGCTACCCTACATGCATGAACAATTAGGTAATACACTGACACTCTACAAGAAGAAATTGATTGACACAGCCATACTGCACAATAGCATAGCAGCCATGAAGGGGCAATTATGGATGAGCCGCCGTTGCCTATTAGCCCATTTAGACAGAATGAAGCCGTAGTGGCTATCTCTGCCACCACGAGCCCGTATGACAGCACTAAAACGTTTCAACTTCTTTATTGCGTCTTTAGTGACTCTGAGCATAACTTTAATTCACACAACTACTTGAGCTTACAACTCTGCTTGAATAGCCTACAGACATAAGCCCTTGAGGAAGCATGCTGAAACACATTGCAACAGTCTCAAAGACTCAGGGGTTTCCCTGTAGTTGAGTCTTACCAGATATCTGTGTCAGCGGGGCATTGCTGAGGCTGTAACCCTTCTCTCCATACACCTGCCGTGTTTCAGTGCAACTCCGACCCGCCATGGCTGAACCCCAACTCCATGCCAGGACAGTCATCACACACAGTACCACCGGCGAACATTGGTTCAGTAAAAACTGATGAACCATCTTTGCTTCTTCACATTAAAAGGTGCCCAGTGACTACACCCACGCCCCAGCAGCGTTTGCCCAAAATCGTAAAGACTGATACTTTGGAGAAAATAAATACTAGTTTGTACGTCCGAGCCAGAAAACACAACAAAAAAGCAGAAGGATTAGCTAAAGACTTTTTTTTAACGTAGCGATAAGATATAACCAGTGAGGCGGACGAGACGTTCCATTTGTTTTAACAAATTAAGTCATTCTAGTCCGCATCATTGCACAGCTTTGCCAGTTCACCATAAATGATACGACAAAGATTTCGGCAAAATTGTCCTTGGTTGGGCTACTCCTACAAGCCAGGGTCTTTTCCTTTGTCCTACGTTGCGAGTGAATGAAACAGACTTCACGCGTTAGCCGGCAGTAGTCATCCCTTGCTTTTCGATGTGTGTCAGAACAATGAGATTCGCAGCTAGAGGACCGAGATGGAGACAACGGGGAGGTGTGTGGAGGGAGTTGCGGGGGAGGGAGGAGGGGAAGAGAAGCGTAGGACTGGGGTGGAGGGCGCACGTGATAGGATAGCCCATCCTGGGTAGCGGTAATTTGGCTTTCCCCGGATAATTACGCAGCCTATCCAAATAAGCACCCCATCCCAGGCTGTGCTGTTTCCCTTTCGAAAACCCCGATGCTTTGTAGTTATTGGGGGGGGAAGAAAGAAAGAAAGAAAGAAAGAAAGAAAGAAATAAATAAATAAATAAATAAATAAATAGATAGATAGATAGATAGATAGATAAAATAATAGGATAAAAATACTTTCAAAATGTGCATAAAGGTTTGATAAGGCTCACTGTCGGCGCGAAATTATGATATATGACAATACACGAATCAGTTCACAGCAATGTTGATTAAAAACACAAACACCAGTTCGGAGAGTTACAAACATTTCCTCACTTTAACCGTGCTTCTTCCACGTAGAACCACGGACACCGCGGAAAATAGCCTAAATCTGTCTGCGTATGACAATTGAGTTTAAAGTGAATCACGCACCTGCTTCTGCGGTCGAATACTTTTTCAGCTCTCACAACTACAGCTCCATTAAGACTGACCGGAGTCAGAAATTGGCGTCAATGAAAATGGCTTGTCCAAAACATTGAGGAAACTTCTGTCATTAGGTTATTACGCAACCGAGTGAGTTTCCGGACGGTAGTCTACATGTGGTGGACGCACGAGATGCCTCATTACTCAAACCTGCTCTTGTCATGTCATATCAGGTCTGAATAACCTACCGATGAAAGACCTGGATATGTAATTTTGTTTAGCCTAACTCTCTCTCAGTCACCAGTACAGCTATATTTGGTCCATCTCTGAGAAAAGAGGAACCTTTGTGCAGTTGTCAGCTGTGGAATCCAACTATAGCCTCTGTCTAAATGTGGTGATCGCAAATTTTATTTACAACGATATGGCTTCTTGTCTTCAAAAATAGGATGCAAACGTTCTACAATGGCAGTGAATATATCATCTACAGCGAACCTGCTAAACAAATGATTCTAGGCCAAAGCTATTTGTTTTTTTCTCTATCTGAAATGAACTATTCAGCCGACTTGACACGTCATTTAATCCATGGTTAATTTAAATGAAAGTCAGCATCGCGAGTCATTTCTACTGCAGGAGTAGTCTACAGGCTGACCAGAAGATGTCGCCGTCGTGTCTTAAATCAACACAGCCTCCTTCAGGGAGTCAACAAGTAGCAGAAATATATATTGCACACTATAATTTACGTCTGGTAAAATCATTAGTAGCAGGAGAAAGCGGAAATGGAAATTGAGATGATCGACCTATGTTCTTCCTTTAGTATTTTGAGGTGGAGACAGTCCCAGATGTTGGTATTCTCACTAGATCAATGACAAAGACTGTGTTTTGCAGAGGGAAGCTGCAAAGGTCTGAGTTACGTGTTATCTCTGATTCAGCCGGTCATACTTCCATGCTGATTAGAGATGTGTTAAGTTTTAGCACAAAGACCAAGAGAAAGGCTTCGGTCTTCACTGGGAACATTGTAGGCTACATTCTTGCCCCATCACCTTGGGTGTTAAATCGAGATTCCTTGAATTATATCACTATTCAGATGTTTGTAGTGTCCTGTGAAAGCTTTGGTTCAACACAACTCCAGTGCCTACTTCATGGAAGTGGAGTGGTGTGGTGTGGTGAAACCACTGTGGCTCAAAATCTCTTAACAGGTCCCCATGCTGGGAACTGTCACACCAGTTAACTAAATATCCCCCAGGGTCCGACTCTGGATGTCTGAGGCACAAAGTGCCCATTCTTTCATAAGACTCCATGCCAAAGCTTAGTCTGATGGTGGTATCAGGTTCTATTGTTCTGCACCTCACTGAGAAAATTGATAAGAATGGCATTGGCAGTCTCTCAGGTGTCATTTACCAGTGTTTTAGCACTATGTTCTATGCATATTCTATGAATTAATAGATTTGCTATCAGTTTACTCATAATGACATATTCAGTGCTTAGTTAAGGTCTCACAGTGGGCCTCTATCCTGATTTCTAACCAAGAAATCCACAGGGATTCAAGAAAGCCATCTCAGTCTCAAGCCACCAATGTATAATTTGGCCTCTTTAACAACAGTGAAATAAATAGATGCATCCTGCACAGTTATGAGGCTATCTAGTAGTTCATTCAGTCAATCCAATCTGATAGAATAATCGTAAGTTTTACAGTTCTGTTTTGTGGGATCTCATAGGCCCTACTGCACCTGCGGGTATATCTGATGTGTCAACTCCCAATGCCCCATTCAAGGGCTTGAGTTGAACTGGGTGTCTCTGTGAGACATTGATGGGCAAAGTTGTTCAGAACTGCAGGGGGTGGGTTGGTGCGGGAATACGATCCACCAAGACTCAGATACTGAGCATTCAGTTGTAGGTCAGGTAATCTGATGCTAGCATCTGGCATGAAACTGCTCCTCTGTGAAGGGCAGTCTGAACTGTCAAAGTGGGCAAGGGCTGGGTTCTTACCAGCCCCAGCAACACAGCTACATATACAGTATTCAGTGGGTGTAACCCATGTATTACTCAGAAAGACCACAAAGTTGTAACACAAAATAATGTGTATAGAAATTTGACAACAATTAACACATTATTTAGCAAATAGTATTTGAAATGGAAGAATGCATGTACAATAGATGCAGATTGATACATAAAAATTGACTGATCTGCAATAATTAATGATCATAAGATAATGCTGTTCAGGCTGCTTTTAGCCCACAACAGTAGCATTCATCACCTTTGATTTGGAAAGCATGTTGCATCAGCGTAAAAAGCAACATTTTGGTTTCAAAGGAAGAAAAACAGAAATATACATGTTTGTGCCTGCATGCAAGCATATGTGTGTGTGTGTGTGTGTGTGTGTGTGTGTGTGTGTGTGTGTGTGTGTGTGTGTGTGTGTGTGTGTGTGTATGTTTGTGTGTGTGTGTGTGTGTGTGTGTGTGTGTGTGTGTGTGTGTGTGTGTGTGTGTGTGTGTGTGTGTGTGTGTGCACCCATGTGCAT
>JAVQKI010413831.1:0-10564 GCA_036025975.1 Nematalosa erebi | reverse complement strand
TATTATTATTATTATTATTATTATTAATTTGGTGTATAAACGTCTTTCAAAAAGTACCATGACACTCACATCTAATTAGAACAATGGTACAAAAACACTGGGGGACTTTTATGATTTTTCTGTTTTATTGTCTAAAATCATATAGAGTTCAGATGGGTAATTGGTAGTTATGCGCTAGCGAATCATAAGATAATGGCCGTGATGCATATGCAAAGGCATTTGCTGAGTGAACCTCACCTGAAATAATTCCCCGGTCTTCTTACCTCTCTCCCTCAGGTCCTTGTCTGAATGGAGGCTCGTGCACGGATGGTGTGAACAGCTTCCGGTGCAGCTGTCTGCCTGGCTTCACTGACCCGCGCTGCGCTGTGGAGATCAACGAGTGTGAGAGTGCCCCCTGCAGAAACGGAGGAACCTGTACCGACTATGTTAACAGTTACACCTGCACCTGCAAGCCCGGCTACACAGGCATCCACTGTGAGACCAACATCCCCGACTGCACTGAGAGGTGAGTAGTTGGATAGGACAACATTGTACTTCGTAACATAAAAGAGAAGTAATAAATTGTATCATAGTTCCCGATCTTTTATCAAGCATTGCTGTATTACGGAACGGAAACAAGTCTCCTTTGCATGTCTGACATCCTATTTAATGTAAGTGTTCTCATCCTGATCATGACAAAATGTCATCACATCTCCAGCTCCTGCTTCAATGGAGGCACCTGCACGGACAAGGTCAATGGCTACACCTGCACGTGCCGCCCGGGCTTCACCGGCTCGCACTGCCAGTACGAGGTGAACGAGTGCGACTCGCAGCCGTGCCTCAACGGAGGCCTGTGCCAGGACGCTCTAGAGTCCTTCAGGTGCTCCTGCCCCAAAGGCTACACTGGCAACCGTTGCCAGGTAAGAAATCCTTTCCCCGTCTCCTTTCCAGGCATCCTCTTTAGAGAGCCTTACTTAAACCATTTCCAGGGACAGGGAGGTGAATGCATAATTTGGAACTCGATCATAAACTGATTTAGATTTAACCTCTTTGTGCACTGATTGCATTGAAGAGTACATTAAATGTAAGCTTTATGTAGAGAGTGATAGCAGTGGCAATAAAGATAAATGGAAACTTTTTTGAGTTAGCATGAAGCCTCTGGGCATTGCGGGTCCACCATCCAACAAAGGTGTGATCCGTTGGGAGGGCTGTGTGGGCGCTCATTGTGAAAGGCACTTTTCAAAAGTGTTTGTGTTTGTGTGTGTTTGCTGCCCACAGGTCCCCGTGGACTGGTGCCGGCGCTCCAACCCTTGCCTGAACGGCGGCCGCTGCCGCCAGAAGGACGCCACCTTCACCTGCGAGTGCATGGGCGGCTGGTCGGGACGCTACTGCGACATCCCCGGGGTGTCCTGCGAAGTGGCTGCCGCTCAGAGAGGTGAGTTAACTCTATGCCATCATTACTTTGTGTCTAGTCCCAGTTCTGTTCCCACTTCTCCCCACCTGGGTCCTGTTTTCTTGACTCTAAGTTGTGTTCGGATGGCACCCCCGCAGGTTATCAGACGGACGAGCTGTGCCACCATGGCGGACACTGCGTCAACACGGGCAACACCCACTACTGCAAGTGCCCGGCCGACTACACAGGCAGCTACTGCGAGAGCCAGGTGGACCACTGTGAGGACAAACCCTGTCGCAATGGCGCCACCTGCAGGGGCTATGTAGGAGGATACACCTGCGACGTGAGTCCCGTGACTTCAACCGTTTTAGTGTCACGTGAAGAGGTTGTTGAAAACAAACGTATAAAAAAATTAATCTGTACTAACGCCTTGTCGTTTATTGTTTTTCTCAGTGCATGCCAGGCTACCATGGTGAGAACTGCGAGATGGAGATTAACGAGTGCCAGTCTCACCCATGTCAGAATGGGGGCACTTGCATCGACCTGGTGGGGCATTACATCTGCTCTTGCCCACCTGGTACTCTGGGTAAGAATGCACACTAACTAAGGCCTCAACATTCATACAGATGGGCAGCAGGTCAGGCAAGGCAGAGTTACCTTGGCTAATAGCTTGTAAAATTGTGTTACATTGTGTAAATGTACGACATACTAGCTTATGTTCGTGTAGACGTTGTTGGTAATGCCTGAAAGTGATTGAGTGGCGCACTAGCCTTATTTCCTATTATAATATTACAGGGTCATGTCATAGGATTCCTGTCTCCATTTTCCTGACTTGTGTGTTTCTGTTGTGTGTCTGCAGGTGTCCTGTGTGAGATCAATGAGGATGACTGCTCTATGCCAGCCCGGCCCCGGGGCACCCCCAAGTGTCTGAACAACGGCACGTGCGTGGACCGCGTGGGAGGCTACAAGTGCAACTGCCCACCTGGGTTCACTGGCGACCGCTGTGAGGGTGACATCAACGAGTGCCTGTCCAGTCCCTGCAACCCCAGCAACAGCCTGGACTGCATCCAGCTGCCCAACGACTACCAGTGTGTCTGCAAGCCTGGCTACACAGGTAATGCACTCTGTCTATGTACACTCCACTGGGTCTTGGTGTAGTCTCGTCCCTCTGTTTAAGTGGGAGTCAATGAATGACCTGAGTACTCATTTATGTGTGTCTGTGTGTGTGCAGGTCGCCGGTGCCAGAACCGCTTCAGCGTGTGTGAGTCTCAGCCCTGTCAGAACGGAGGTGCCTGCTCCATGTCCAGCAATACAGCCTCAGGATACACCTGTACCTGCCAGCTGGTATGTCCTTTAGAGAACTCTTCCTTCAACAAAGACCTGTGTCCTGTCTTTCTTTCTCCTTCACCTCTCTCTCCTCCTCCATGTTTCCAAACATTCCCCTCCCCAGTTAAATTTGTCAGTCTTGGTTATCCCCTCGTGAGTCTTTGAGGGTTTAGGGCATAGGTTTAGTAGGGGCATTGGGGGTCGCCCTTGTCCAATCAATGCTGTCTTCATTCCTTTAATGCCTGCTCTCACTCTCCCCTCTTCTTCCCCTATTCCTCGTGCAGGGCTACACTGGTGCCAACTGTGAGCGTAGCATGTCATGCCGCGAGCTCTCCTGCTACAACGGCGGCAGCTGCACGCTGACCACGCGCGGAGCCCGCTGCACTTGCCTGCTGGGTTACGCCGGTCCGCAGTGCCAGCACCGCAGCAACGAGGGCTGCTCGGCACAGCCGTGCCGCAACGGCGGCCTCTGCACCGAGGAGACGTCCTTCCCTTACTTCCACTGCCAGTGCCCGGCGGGCTTCACCGGCAAGCGCTGCGAGCAGTCGAAACTGCCCGGTCCGGAGGCCCTGCCACCACCACCCTCCTGCCCGCTGGCCGACTGCCCGGGCAAGGCCAACGACGGCGTGTGCGACAAGGAATGCAACACCCTCGCCTGCCGCTGGGACGGCGGCGACTGCTCACTAGCCGCCAATCCATGGGCCAACTGCCCTGACCCACGCTGCTGGCGCGTTTTCAACAACAGCCAGTGTGACGAGAGCTGCAACAACGTCGAATGCCTCTACGACAACTTCGACTGCCGCAGCAAGGAGAAGGTTTGCAAGTAAGTCTCAGCAGAAGCCTTTGTTTTTCTTCTCTTCGCCATTAACATGCAATTGTGGTGAGCTCATTTTACGATGGCAGCCTATACACAGTATCGAAATGAGCATCTCTGACCTTCACCACCCCTTACCCTGTCCTCTCCGCAGTCCAATTTACGAGACGTACTGCATCGACCACTATGCCGACGGCCTCTGCGACCAGGGCTGCAACATGGAGGAGTGCGGCTGGGACGGCCTGGACTGCGC
This sequence comes from Nematalosa erebi, assembly GCA_036025975.1. Lineage (NCBI taxonomy): Eukaryota > Metazoa > Chordata > Actinopteri > Clupeiformes > Clupeidae > Nematalosa > Nematalosa erebi. Next base: position 6,799 of record JAVQKI010413831.1, on the reverse strand, counting down.
GCAGAAGGTGCCCCAGGAGCTGGCCGAGGGCGTGCTGGTCATCACGGTGCTGCTGCCGCCCGAGGAGCTGCTGCGCACGGGCACGGCGTTCCTGCAGAAGCTCAGCGCCATCCTGCGCACCAGCCTGCGCTTCCACCTGGACAAGAACGGCGAGGCCATGATCAGGCCGTACATGCGGCGCCTCAAGAAGCGCGAGCTGCAGCCGCAGCAGGAGGTCATCGGGTGAGTAGTGACGACTTGGTGGTACCGGTAGGGTAGGGTGGGGATTCCCAGTCGGTTGGCTCGGGAAGGCTCTTAAAACAGCTCTGGAGGTTTCTAAGGTGTCTGTTGTTTTCCTTTGCAGGTCTATCGTCTATCTGGAAATCGACAACCGACTGTGCTCACAGGGCGCGGATGACTGCTTCCCCTCAGCAGACACGGCAGCAGAGTACCTGGGTGCCCTGCACGCCACCGAGATGCTGCGCTTCCCCTATCCCATCAAAGAAGTCCGAAGTGAGTAAAGCCTCTGTTCAGCTCCTGTACTGTTCCTGATGATACGTCTCAATAGGACTGAGCCACTTTAGAAAGGGTGGCTGACTGTACACTCTCCATTGGGTTGACTATAAAGTGTGAGAATGAATTTTGCTTTGATTGTTCAACGTGTAAACTCCTCTCCATCCCTCTCTCTTTTTGTCCGTCTTTTCTCTTCCCTCTGTCCCTCACTCGCTTCTCAGGTGAGCCTATGCCCATGGAGCCGGACGTGCCCGAGTGGGGCAAGCTGCTGCTGGTTGGCGTGGCGGCGCTCTTCCTGGTGGTCATCCTACTGCTGGGCATGCTGATCGCGCGGCGCAAGCGGGAGCACAGCACGCTGTGGTTCCCCGAGGGCTTCTTCCTCAAGAAGGAGTCCAGCAGCAACAAGAACCGCCGTGAACCCGTGGGCCAGGACGCACTCGGCATGAAGTGAGTCCTTTACAGATCATTGTTTGGAAACTGAATCACTTAACCTCAATAATACTGCTACCACTACTGCTACTACTATTACTACACATTACTAGTACTACATACTACATACTACTACTACTACTCCTATTACTACTACTACTTTATTGAATTACTAAATTGGCATGGAAGTCCAGTCCCAGATTTGTAAAGAAGTGTTTTTTTTCCCTCTGTTTTACAGACACATGCCCAAGACAGCGGAAGAGTCTCTTCTGGGTGACCATAGTGACCAGTGGATCGACACAGACTGCCCGGAGGCCAAGAGATTAAAGGTAGGCACTGCCACTGATGACCGGCAGACACTGACGAGTGTGAGAGTGTGTATGGAAGAGTGTAGTATAGGCGTGGCCAGAGGACTGAAGTGTCCTGATTGGTTGACAGGTGGAGGAGCCCAGCATGATGTCAGACAGCGACGACCCGGTGGACTCCAGGCAGTGGACGCAGCACCATCTGGCGGCTGCCGACATCCGCATGCCTCCATCCATGGCGCTCACCCCGCCACAGGGAGAGTTTGACGGCGACTGCATGGACGTCAACGTCCGAGGGCCTGGTAAGATGCCCCACCATGCTGCAACCACATTGGATTTTTTTTGTTTTGTTTTTGTTTTCATTTGTATTTGTTCGGTGTGTACGGTCTGTGTTTTGACCAACTGGTTTTGTTTTGTCCAGACGGCTTCACTCCGCTCATGCTGGCATCGTTCTGCGGCGGCTTGGAGACCGAGGTGGCGGAGGAGGAGGAGGAGGAGTCGTCAGCCAACATCATCTCTGACCTCATCTACCAGGGCGCCTCGTTGGCTGCCCAGACGGACCGCACGGGTGAGACTGCCCTGCACCTGGCCGCCCGCTATGCACGCGCCGATGCCGCCAAGAGACTGCTCGACGCCGGAGCCGACGCCAACGCTCAGGACAACACCGGACGTACGCCGCTGCATGCAGCCGTGGCTGCTGATGCCCAAGGAGTATTCCAGGTAGGACACGGACGGACACACACACACACACACACCACACACACACACACACACACACACACACACACACACACTCTTAAATTCATGCAAATTTACATGCTCATACGTCTTCTCCATCCATGTAACTAATCCTTTGCTCCTGTTCATGTGCTTCCCTGTAGATCCTGATCCGTAACCGTGCCACAGACCTGGATGCCCGCATGTACGATGGCTCTACCGCCCTCATTCTGGCCGCCCGCTTGGCTGTGGAGGGCATGGTGGAGGAGCTCATCACGTGCCACGCCGACGTCAACGCTGTGGACGAGCTTGGTAAGGGCGCTGAATGGAGATGGTGGGGGAGTGGAGTGGGGGTGTTGGTGTTAGTGTGACTGTGTGGTTTTTTTGAGTGCGGTGGTGTTTAACTGTTTTTTTTTTTGATGTTGTGTTTGTTTAGGTAAATCTGCACTGCATTGGGCTGCTGCAGTCAATAACGTGGAGGCCACCATGGCCCTGCTTAAAAATGGAGCCAACAAAGACATGCAAGATCTGAAGGTAAACACTCTCTCTCTCTCTCTCTCTCTCTCTGTCTTTTTTTTTTCTTTCTTTCTTTCTTTCTTTCTTTCTTTCTTTCTTTCTTTCTTTCTTTCTTTCTTTCTGTCTTTCTGTCTTTCTTTCTTTCTTTCTTTCTTCCTTCCTTCCTTTCTGACTGAGCAAATACATGGGTGAAATCTGAGCTCTTTCTTGTTTTCTTTTGAAAACGGCCTGATCTCCATGTCCTGACATCTCTTTGTCTGTTGTGCCCCCCTCTCAGGAGGAGACTCCACTGTTCCTGGCGGCACGTGAAGGCAGCTGCGAGGCAGTCAAGGTGCTCCTCGCCCACTTTGCCAACCGCGAAATCACGGACCACATGGACCGGCTGCCGCGCGACATCGCCCAGGAGCGCATGCACCACGACATCGTGCAGCTGCTCGACGAGTACAACACGGTCCGCAGCCCGCAGGGTCACGGCGCCAGCGCCGCCGCTCACCACCTGGCGGCCGCGGCGGCCGCCGCGGGTCACACGCTCTCGCCGCTCATGTGCCCGCCGAGCAGCTTCCTGCCGAGCCTCAAGACCACGCCGCAGGGCAAGAAGAGCCGGCGTCCCGGCGCCAAGGGCTCGGGCGGCATGGGTGGGCAGCACGGCGGCAACTCCAGCCTGAAGGAGTCGGCCAAGGCGCGCAATAAGAAGCTGACCCTGGACATGCAGAGCGCGCTGCTGGAGAGCTCGGTGACGCTGTCGCCGGTCGACTCGCTGGACTCGCCGCACGGCGGCGCCAGCAACGCCGGCTACATCACCAACCCGACCTCGCCGGCCGCTATGCCCTCGCCAGGCCTGTTCCACTCGTCCATGTCCGTGCCCGGCACGCCCATGGTGCACGCCGGCATGCTGGACGGCAGCGGCGGGCCCTTCGCCGTCTCCCTGGCGCAGCTCAACGACATGGGCGCCGACGGCGGCCTCTCCATGCAAGCCCGCGTGTCCATGGCGTCGGGCGTGGTGGTGAACCCCCACAGCTACGTGCTCAACACCAACCCGATGGGCATGAGCATGGGCATGGTGAACCCGGTGAGCGTGCCCTTCGACTGGCACAGCCGCATGCCGCCCTCCTCGCAGTGCGGCCCGCAGCCCGTGGTGAGCATGGTGCACCCGGTGAGCAGCCAGGCCAGCCTGATGCCGCCCACCCCCACCATGGCCCAGGGGGGTCTGCTCATGCACCAGTCCATGTTCCGGGGCGGCCCGCAGACCATGCTGCAGCCCACGCTCGTCTCCACCCCGACCAGCATCAGTCCCGTCAAGCTGCCTTCCATCGCCGAGCAGCAGCAGCAGCAGCAGCAGCAGCAGCAGACGCCTCAGCAGCAGCTCCACAGCCACGCCTTGGCGCGCATGGGCACCTCCACTCCCCCGACCCCTCAGCAGGCCCAGCCTCCGCCGGCCTTCTACCAGCAGCCTCAGCAGGCCCCTCAACCCACGCAGGCCCAGGCGGCAGCGGCGGCGGCAGCGGCAGCGGCAGCAGCCCAGCCTTCCCAGGCGCAGGCTCCCCAGCCCGGGGGCAGCAGCGCGGGCCTGGAGGACTACCCGACGCCGCCCTCGCAGCACAGCTACACGTCAGCCATGGATGCCACCCCCAAGCATTACCTGCACCTGCCCAGCGAGCACCCTTACCTGACCCCCTCGCCCGAGTCGCCCGAGCCCTGGTCCAGCCCCTCCCCGCAGTGCGTGTCCGACTGGTCCGAGTCCACCCCGAGCCCGGCCGTGTCCGGCCCGGCGCAGACCCAGATCCCCCACGTCCAGGAGTCCAATGGAAAGATGCAGGTGTTCGCATGAGGAGGAGGAATCCGCACGACCGTCGCCACTTCCACACATTCCCATCCCCAGCCCCACCCTCACCGGAAAGTACCAGAACCGCTGAGAACCAAGTAGGGAGTTCTTGCCACGGGTCTGATTTCATTTTTTTATGGGTCAGCCAGTTTCCAAGATTTTGAATTGGATCCGGATTGACTGTGTTGTGTCAAGAAGACCGTCTGCTGATGTATGCAGAGAAAACAAAAAGAGTAAAGGGAAAAAAAATTGTTATTGTTGTCTTTAAAGAAAAGGCAATATGATGAAGTAAGACTTATTCTGTCTCAGATGGACTTGTTTTTTTATTATAAAAAAAAAGTATATGAAGAAAGCCACGTCTTTTATTTCAAAGACTTGGGGGACACTTTCCTGAAACTAACAAACTTTTAGTAGATAAAGAGCAAAGCAAATGTTGAAGGAAATTCCTTTCTTTTTTATTTATTGTTTTCTTGTGTTCCTCCTTTTTAAGAAAAAAGAAACTGCCTCGTGAGGTGTTCTCTCCCTCTCTCTCTCTGTCCCAGACAAGCATTCACTCCCACCCCACCCCACCCCAGACCTGTTATTCCTCACAGCCCATTCCTGGAGGCGCTGCAGACCTTCTTTAGTGTTACGTAAGGTCCAGTTCATGTTCATATTGTGTTGAGAAATAAAGCCAGAATCTGAAGATGTAGTCCTTCTCAAAGTGATTTTTGTTTGGGGCATTTTTATCCTCTCAATTATGCCTTGGTTTCAGTCAATAAAACAGATTTGCCTCTAATTCTGTGGCATTTACCAATTTGTAAAGCAAATGTGGCCAGTATAGATTATTTTTTGGCATTTTGTTCTTTTTGTTGGGCCTTGTGCCAACTTGAACAAACATTTTTCAACTTCTTCCAGTCCAGTGAAGTCACACAGAGCTGGGTTCAGTGGTCATGGTTCAGAGACTGATGGAGAAAATGCACTCACTTTTTGTTATTTATTTAGGCCAGATAAAAACTGATTGGCACTACAACAAAAAAAAAAACACAACAAAAATGGCATTCGCTAGGTAAATGTCACTGATTACACATTTTGTTGAACAAAAAAAATATATATCTTTAGTTGAAACTGTTTTTTTTTGTTTTTTTTTTTGTTAGGTCTGTATTACTTGTAAGAATGTACAGGGGCATCTCTGAAGCACTTCTTGAGGCGACCAGTACCAGAGGTGTCCCTCTGTATCAGTTTATATATTTATGACCGCATAGACAAATGCATATTTTGTTTTTTCCATTTCAGACAGTCACTGCCTTTTATAGTTCTCTTATTCCTTTCCTTTATCTGTTTTTATTGTGATTATTTTTATCCTTCTACTCAAACATCGTTACCTTTTATGAACGTCAATGAGATGTATTAAGCTATTTTTGGTTTTTACAATTTTTTTTTATTTTTTATTGGCTGCTGCTCACTGTCACTCTAAAGCGTGACACACATGTGTCTTCTGAAAACATTCCTTCTTCTTCCTGCCTTCTGCCCCTCACTCTTGTGGAGCTGCAGTGTCTGCTGCTACCCAAACTCGCACTGTGCCTGTCCCCCTCTTCCCATTCCAGAGTGCTATGCTCTCTCTCTCTCTCTCTCTCTCTCTCTCTCTCTCTCACCCCCAGAGTTTCCAATCCCTGCTCACCACTTCCCAAGAGATGCCGACACAGTGTCTGATGCCTCATTCTCCGACCAACGTAAATTACCCACATGTATCTAAGGGCACAGAAAAAAAAAAAAAAAAGTTTTTTCCTCCCCGTCCAGCTTTCCATCTCCAGGAGTATGGGAGGCTGCAGTGACCTGGAAGTGCGTGCCCAGGCGGGGAGGGCCTCTATGGCTGGGGAGGGCCGGAGGCTGCTAGCGCCCTGTCACTCCTCAGGGAGGCGTTATAAGGCATGCAGGGATGCGGAGTGAGAGTGTGTGTGTTTGCTCTCTCCCCAGCCTGCATCTGTAGCAGTGGTTCACCCCCCCCCCCCCCCACGCACCCCCTATAACAGCCTGGAGGGAGAGGGCGTCTTTTCTTGGTGTATTGGTGGTGGTAACCCTAGATCCTGGAGCAGGAACACTGCTATGTAGTGCTGCCCTTCCAAGATAATTTTTTTAGTATAAGTATAGGCGCTCTTCTCACACACAAGTTCCTCCCACCAACCCCACCCCCCACCCCCCCATTCACTTTTTTTTGTTTGTTTTGGTTGTCTCTGCCAGCATCAGATATTTCAAATATTCTCAGACATTGTCATGTAAAAGTATGGAAAAGTATATTATCTTTTTCTTTTTTTTTTTCTGAGGCACTCTTGACTTTTTTTTTTCCCCTGACTGTATTTCTGTTTCTGTTTTGACATTTCATTCCTTTCAACACCCCCGTCTTCTGTGCCTGAGCATTTCATCAACCCCATTATCTACCTGTAAATATGTTTGTCTTATTTAGATTTACTTGTTTAAGAGTCTTAAAATGGTTATGTACTAAAATGATAATGTACTTCAAATTAGCTGAGTGGACTGA
>JAVQKI010413656.1:7500-12500 GCA_036025975.1 Nematalosa erebi | reverse complement strand
CATGCCAAATTGAAAGGAAGAAGAATACAAATTCAGCAGATGCGCTTGGACAGGCGGGCTTGGATCACTAATGGCAGCCTGATTGGTTTAGGAATGATTGCCCTGACGCCTATGATTAATTCCTCCAGGATTTGATTGAGTCAGATGGGGAGGGAGTGGGGGTGGGGGAGGTTGTGGGTGTGGGTGTGGGTGTGGGAGGTGGAAGGAGGAGGAGGGTGTGGGGGCAAAATTGGAGATCGTAATTAAAAGAGTGTGGTTGCCTTTAAAGAGCAGGGTGTGAAAAGAAGGGGTGCAAGGCTGTGGTGCCCAATTTGTTGGCACTTTGTTCCTATAATAAGAAGCAGGCCTCCCCAGCAGTGAATGAGATAATTAACTCCCCGGGAGAAGGGAGAAGGCCCTTGAAGAAGGCGGCCCCCTCGTTTTTTGATTTATGGTGCGGCGGTGGAGAGATGTCTGCAGTTGACGCTACATGAATCGCACACTTTGCTTGATGTACTATTCCACCCCCTCCAAATAACTGAGAAACTCAGCCCAGCGCGGGTGAACTGAGGTCATGTGCTGGTGGCTGGAAAGAAAATCCATGTATTTTGTGTCATTTGACTTAACCATTAAATAATAACAGTAATGATAATAATAATAATAATAATAATAATAACAGAAAAAAGTTACACAAGTGCAAAAATGGTTAGTGTAAATCGATCGAAAACTGATGTTTATAAACCTGAAAATGGTGATAAGGATGACTCACTGTTGCTTTAATGGCATGTACTGCCTTTATATGTGTGTGTGTGTGTGTGTGTGTGTTTGGTTAACATGGAGTGCTTGGAGCAGCAGGCGATGGTCAGTGGTTAGTCACCAGCGCGGCGCGGCGTGACTCAGGCTATGCTAATATGAGTGGGAGCTGCAGTGTGCGCACCCGGCCCTTTTCTCCATTGTGTAATCCAGCTCAGCAGCTCCCCTTGGAATGGCACCTTAATAAAGCCCTTCCTGCTATTGTCTCCGTCTGCATCCATCCTTATCCTCAATAGCCCTCCGTCAAAGCAAGGGACGCCTTTGTCAAATGTTACAAACGGTCTCTCTCTCTCTCTCTCTCTCTCTCTCTCTCTCTCTCTCTCTCTTTCTCTGTCCCTCTTTCCTCTCTCTCTCAAACACACAAATTAATAGCGAGTTCTCTATCCATCTTTTCAGCAGTAGTTTTTATATGTTTTTCTCACAACTAAAAGTGTGATTCCTGATGCACATTGGCTAATTTGTTTTCCCCTCCTGTCCTTTTCTGTCTCTTTCAGAAACATGTGAAGACCCTAGTGAAGGCTGGAAATAACAACAAAAGAACACAACACAAACACACCTACAAACAAACCAACACCCCCCTTCACCAGAGACGCCTGGTCCAGAGTCCCCTAGTGGGAGGTACTTTTTCTCCTCCTCCTCCTCCTCCTCCTCCCCTCCTTCACCCCTGCTTTGTCTAGTCACCTGTCCCCTACCTGGCCCCAGTGAGAGATGGAGGGCCATAGGCAATCCCAAAGGACTTTTCCACCACACAGTCCCAAACTAGGTGCTCTGTTGCGCCCAAAGGTTTGGCTTTTGGTGGTCATGACCCTGGTGGAGGTGGCGAGCGGGCAGATGATGACGTTCACCAGCTTCCACCCCGAGCGGCGGGAATGGACCTTCAACCACCTGACAGTGCACCAGACGACAGGCGCGGTCTACATCGGCGCCGTCAACCGCGTCTACAAGCTCTCGGGGAACCTGACGCTGCTGGTGTCCCACGATACGGGTCCCGAAGACGACAACAAGGCCTGCTATCCGCCGCTGATCGTGCAGCCCTGCTCCGAGCCGCTGGTCTCCACCAACAACGTCAACAAGCTGCTCCTCATCGACTACAAGCAAAACCGCCTGCTGGCTTGCGGTAGCCTCTACCAGGGCGTGTGCAAACTGCTCCGCCTGGACGACCTCTTTATCCTAGTCGAGCCGTCGCACAAGAAGGAGCACTACATGTCCAGCATCAACCAGACGGGCACCATGTACGGCGTCATCGTGCCCTCCAAGGGCGAGGATGCCACATTGTTTATTGGCACAGCGGTGGATGGCAAGCAGGACTACTTCCCGACCATCTCCAGCCGGAAGCTGCCACGTGACCCCGAGTCGTCAGCCATGCTGGACTACGAGCTGCACACTGACTTTGTCTCGTCACTCATCAAGATCCCATCCGACACGCTGGCGCTCATCTCGCACTTCGACATCTATTACATCTACGGCTTCGCCAGCGGGAACTTTGTGTACTTTCTAACGGTGCAGCCCGAGACGGAGAGCAACATGTCGCCCAGCGGCTCTTCGGCCGACCTCTTCTACACCTCACGCATCGTACGCCTCTGCAAGGACGACCGCAAGTTCCACTCCTACGTCTCGCTTCCCATAGGCTGCGTGCGGAACGGCGTGGAATACCGGCTCCTGCAGGCTGCCTACCTGGCCAAGCCGGGACGCGTGTTAGCGGCCTCGCTCAACATCAGCACGCAGGACGACGTCCTCTTCACCGTCTTCTCCAAGGGCCAGAAGCAGTACCACCGTCCGCCAGATGACTCGGCGCTGTGCGTCTTCAGCATCCGCAACATCAATGCCCGCATCAAAGAGCGCCTGCAGTCCTGCTACCAGGGTGAGGGCAACCTGGAACTCAACTGGCTGCTTGGAAAGGACGTGCCCTGCACCAAAGCGGTGAGTCTGAACACACACACTCAAACACATACACACTCACGCATACACATTTTGAATGGTACATGGTAAGAGATTGTATATGCACTTTTCTTCTCCTCCGAACACTCAAAAGTGCTTTGCAATTTCATATTATTTGTTCACCCTTTCACACACACACACACACACATACACACTTAGCCACTGATGGTGGAGGCTGCCATGCCAAGTCACCAGACTGCGCATCAGGCACCGTTTGTACAGCTGTGCCATCAGCATGATTACTGACTGTACCCAAAGCCCACTGAGTGTTCCCATAGCCTACAGGGAAATGCCAGCAAACTGGGCCCTATTTTTAGATGGTATTAGGCTGAAACTTTCAGTGGGGACAGAAAAATGAGAATCATATCAGTGTGGTATTTACCGAGCAGGCTTGCACTGGCTATGGCATAGTCATAAAAGTAGGTGCACTTTAAACCTGAATATGGTGAGAGTGACTAAGGTGGTAGAAGACTCCTGGGGCACGAAAATGGACCCAGACCCTGCTCTCGATGTGCTGGTTGGCAACCATAGTGGTGGTTTCTCAATTGAGTGAATGTGTTTGTGTGAATGGGAGGCATTAATCTGTAAAGCGCTTTGAGTGCTCAGAGGAGTAGGGAAAAAAGAAAGCGCTGTTAATGCAGTCCATTTACCATAGCGATAGTGACTGGACCCATAGCTCAGCTAGTATTACCATAACTGAATTAGCGGAGCAAGAATACACCAAGGGTTTAATGACCCCTCAGGGACTACATGCACTGATGAGAATGTATGTCTATGCAGCACTCGGAGTCATTTTGGATAAAGTGCACTGCTAAATGTAAATGTAAATGTAACTGTGGAATCCACTATTTCTAAATCAGTTTCACAGCTGCGCGTTTTGAAGCACAATCAGGGAATAAGCAGCTGCCAAGCAACACACGTGTAGTCGGCAGAGTGAGGTCACTGAGCAACGTTAGCCCTATATTTACCCTGTTTAAGTTTGTTTTAATGTAAACATATGTTGGGCTCTGGAACATCTCAGGCAGCCATTTATTAATGTTTTCTTTAGCGCAATGAATCACTCAGCACGGCTCTCCATGACGACGAGATTTATAACTCCCCGGTTTGGGTTTGGGGGTTCTGTCACAGCAGCAAGGTACAGGAGGGCAGTAGAGTTTAGGTCAACAACTCTATGAATGTTTCTTTTAAAGACCAGAGGGTCTCAAGTGCAGCTTTTTTTTCTCTGCGTATACTTGTAAGTTGTAACATTACCACAGTGAATTAAAAAGAAATAACTCTCAGTGGTTGCCCAAAGAAAACAAGAGATAGGGGGAGGCTGGAGTTCCCCTGTTGGAAATAGCAAACAGAAAGCCGAGATGAATGCCATTGAGTCGTCACTAGGTCATACATTCGTCTATTAAATTTTTCTCACACTCTGAGTAATTATTGTTAATTGGTTTGCTTCACGCCTCGGAAAGGGACAGCCACATGAAAGTCTATCAGAATCGGAGATATCCCTAAATAAGAGGGATTTATTTTTCTTGGCAACTGTCAAAGTGATAATATTCTCCCTCAGTGCAGTCCAAATAAACACGGGTTTCCTAGTGAGGCAGAGGGGAAAGGGGGAGGGAGGGATGGAGAGAGCGAGATAGAGAGAGCGAGAGAGAGAGAGAGAGAGAAAAGGAGAGAGTGGCAGAAGAGAAGAGAAACAGCCAGAGAAAGAACAAGTATGAGAGACAGATAGACTGAGAGACATGCTGTATCTATGGAGAAGTGAATGCGAGTGATCACTTAGAGAGGAGCTGGAATACACTAGGAGAGATGAGAGTGTGTGTGATGTGATCTCCATACCTACGCATTGCTGGCCATCTGCCATGTGCTGTTTCTATAGTCTCTCCCTCCCTCCCTCGCTCCCACAGGCACCAGTCCTCAGTGCCTTTGTTCCTTAATTGCTAATATCAATTCAAAAGGGAAATTATGAACACTAATGAGGAGATGTATGTGGTATGTGTGTGTGTGTGAGTGTGTGTGTGTGTGTGCGCGTGGGCATATTCAAGCCTATTTTTGGGCATACATGCATGTTCAATTTTGTGTATTTGTTTTCGTGCCCAGTGTTGATACATATTAATATGTGTGTGTGCGTCCGTGTGTGTCTGTGTGCTACTGTGTGCATATTGAAGTGTGTGTGTGAGCTCATCATAACCTATATATAGCTTCTCCCCATGAGCTGTGCAGCTCCTCTACATGTGAGTGTGTGTGTGTGTGTGTGTGTGTGTGTGTGTGTGTGTTTT
>JAVQKI010413656.1:0-5000 GCA_036025975.1 Nematalosa erebi | reverse complement strand
AAGAGCACGGCACATCGCCACGCTGAATGCAGGAAAGTGGCAGCGGCGATGGGTGGCGACAGTGGTGAGTTGGTGGTGGAGAGGGGGGCTTTGATAAATCCAACATTTATAATTTAATGTGATCAAATTTTCCACAGTCTCTTTGAAATTATATAACCCACGCTAATACGCGGAAGCGATTTATCTGGAGGTGACCGGCGGACTCGCCCTCGGGAGCTCAGGTCTACCCCTGGAGCATCAGCAGTCTGCGAGTTTCCCCTCTTCTACGCAGCACACATCATCTAAACACTCGACTCTCTAATCACTACCAAATGGGCCAAATTACATTTGCAGACTAACAAGCAGAACAGCTGCTTGGCCGTGGCCCCCTTGCATGTTTTTCCAATCCGTCCGGACGAGGAGTTGCGTGGCGTCTCTTAGGTAACAAGTCGTAAGTGCCTGTTAGTGTTTTGCTCACCGGCGGTGCTGGGGTTTAGCAACCTGATCCATGCCTGTGTCGTGTCACAGATCCCCATGATGCCCTGACTCGGAGAAAATGTAAATAGGCTTCAATTATACGAACAGTGTTTTTGGTCTCTCAAATTCCCTCTCATTCTCTTTCGTTAACTCTGTCTCTGTTTCCCTCTCTAACTCGCTCTCTACATCTTACTCTCTCTCTCTCTCTCTCTCTTTCTCTCTGTCTCCACTCATGTAAACAGTGGAAAAGGCAACGTTTTCTTGCTCACTCCCAGGTAGCGCTCACTTCCTGTGGTGGGCCCCGGAGTGGCGGAGGCCCCAGGCGTAGCAGCGCTCTGGGTCTCTTGGCAGCTATTTTTGGACTGCTGGAAAATGAGGAGGAAATACGCGGCTCAGCTTGATGCCCGACGCGGCGCGGTGCGACACAGCACAGCACAGTCTGGCGGTGGAGTTGGCAGGCTGTGCGGCCGAGGCCGTTTTTGCCGTCTCCTCTGGCAGCCGTAAAGGTCTTTACGACCTTGGGCTGCCATCGCTGCCACCGAGACGCGGCCTCTCCAGCGAGGTGTCGTTGATGTGCCGACACTGTGCTTACGTCTGCCGTTTCAGGATCATTTTTTTCTGTTCCCCTGCCACTGCTCTATATCTCTCTCACCCCCTTCCCCCACCCCCCTCCCCCCACCTCACTCTGCTCTCTTTCCTCTGTATCTTTCGCTTCTTCTTCCCTGCCTTCACTGGAAACCATCCCAATATAAAATGCCAAGCTGATCCAAGATGTGTGGCTGCAGACAGTGCAGATCAGATCTGGCTTGAATGTGGATCTGGCCCATATATGGGCCAACCCTGGCCCAGATCACTCCTCCCTCTCTCTCTCTCTCTCTCTCTCTGCTGCCTCCTCCTCCCTTCCTGTCTCACTGTCAGGGAGTAAGGGTCTTGCGATCGCTCTTACTCCTGGTGACACTTTGAGGCCAGCTGCAGTCACAGACAGTGATGACCTGAATCAGCACCGAGTCGTCACCACCACCGCCACTGCGGAGCTTGTTTTATTCGTGCACGCAGGCAGACCGGCGGGCCGGCAGGCCGTCTGGCAAAGCGATCCCTCCGCTCATTCCTTTTAAAATGAGGAGTTATGGGCAGCCGGCCGCTCCACCCCGTGACATGACAAACGGCTTGCAAATCCTCCAATTAGATAGTAAATGTTTACAGGCCCAATCCTTGGTACTCAATCTGTGTGTGTGTGTGTGTGTGTGTGTGTGTGTGTGTGTGTTTGTGGATGTGTGTGTGTGTGCCTGTGTGTATGAATGTGTAATTAGGTGGATGTGTGGGGATGTGCATTGTAAAAAGCATGTGTGTGTGTGTGTGTGTGTGCATGTGTATGTCTATGTTAGTCTACGTTGGTGTGTGTCCTTTGTGGTGTCATCTTAGAAGGGGTTTTTTTAGAGGGCTGTGGTTTGTAAGAGAGATTGTATGGTGAGATAGTGTTTGGCTCAAATTTCTGTCCTCAGTCCACGTGTGTGTGTGTGTGTGTGTGTGTCTGTGTGTGTCTGTGTGTGTGTTAGTCTGTGTGTGGGAGTAAACCTATGTGCGCATGTACAGTAAATGTCTGCAGATTCTGCCGCAGGGTTAGCTAAGGCCATCGGCAGTTCAGAGACTGAACAGATAAAACAACCAAGTCATGCAAGAGCTGGTAACGTAGGAGTAGGAACCTATCATAGAGCTCCTTTAACGTACATGTAATTTATAATATTCATATAAAACTAACAAATAAACACTTAGTGTGTAGTTCATTCTTTGAAGTTCAGAAACTGAGACACTGATTTGAAAGAGTCAACACTGTTTGGCTCCATCAACCTGCACTTCCTCCATTATCAGACAAACAATGAGCTTTGAAATGGTCTCATTTCAAAATGGACTCAGCGTGAAATAACGTTCTTCTCCTTTTGCCCCCCCACCCCCACCCCTTTCTCTCCCTTATCCCTTCTTCTTCTCTTCTCCTCTCGACTCTTCTCCTCCTCTCCTCTCTTCCCTTCCCTCCCCTTCTCTCCTTATCTCCTATGTGTCTGCAGCCTGTGCCCATTGATGACTCCTTCTGTGGTCTGGACATCAACCAGCCCCTGGGCGGCTCCCAGCTGGTGACGGGACACACGCTCTACACGGAGAGCCGCGACCGCATGACCGCCGTCACCTCCTACGTCTACAATGGCTACTGCGTGGCCTTCGTGGGCACCAAGAGCGGACGTCTGAAGAAGGTCAGTTTGAATGTCGATGCTTGTTTCATTTTACTCTGCATCACTTTCATACCCACCCCCCCACCCCACCCCCACGCCAGGATCTCTCAGTGAAGCCCTTAATCCGCCCAGAGCCAGAGCCATGTGAACCACATCTACCACATTTTTACTTGTTCTTTTTGTCAAGTTTCATTTGAAGTCAGTCTGTGTATGTTATCCCATGACAGCCAAGGCTGCCCTAGAAGACTATAGACACCTCAGTGCTAATGCACAAACTATTCCAGTCCAATGGTTTTTATAAAGAAATGAATGCGTCGGCTTTTGGGGCGCTTTGCTTAGGTGCGCTGTGACTGCAGATGTACAGCAGCTTCTCTCCTGTCTGCATATTGAATAGGGCAGACCAGGCGGTCTCTCTCTCTCTCTCTCTCTCTCTCTCTCTCTCTGTCTCACTCTCTGTGTCCTTCTCTCTGTGAAGACTAGGGGCTTAATTATGAGCAGCAGCTAGCGTATGCGTGTCTACCACATCAGTGCTACCCCTGCTGCTCTCGGCTAACCCTGCACTCACCCATCAACTTTAATGGGCACCTTTTCAGTAAGGCCCTCTCTCTGTGTGTGTGTGTGTGTGTGTGTGTGTGTGTGTGTGTGCGTGAGAGAGAGAGAGAGAGACAGAGAGAGAGAGAGAGAGAGAGGTCTTTGACTCTGTCCTGGGCCCGGCCGTTGGGTAAGAGCAGTATCAAGCTGTTAATTACACTGCATTTACCATGTGGTGTGCACAGGGAGAGCGATGGAGAGGCTAGCATAAAGAGCACCTTTCCCAATGGTAATTACAGCATAGGGGCCCTTGCCTCTGCAGGTTGAAATTGACGCTCTTTGTGCTGGAAACACTACAACGCTCGGCAATACTCGATCAAAACACATGAATGGTGCCGTTTTTCTATGAAATCTAGTTAATGTATTGAGGAATGGCGGTGGTGGTGGCGGTGGTTATTTTCCCAGCGGAGCCCGTTTCAGTTTCAGACTGAGGCTAGTCTAAGGTGTTTTTGGTAGCACTAGCGTCAGCGCTAGCACAGGGGAGCTGACCTCCAGGGTGTCAGTCTGTCAGTGGGAGCTCAGCTTGCCTGTGCCCTCCTCTTCATCTCTCTCCCTCTGAGCTGATTAAAGGAAGGAAAAAATAGGATGGTTAGATGACAGAGAACTGTGCCGCATCATCAGCGGAATTATTTTTAATCTGTGAGCCATCCTTCCATTCCTCTCCTCTTTCAATCATCCATCTATCTATCCATCCATCCATCAATCCATCAATCCATCCATTCTGACCTTTTCAATGATGGAAGAGCCCAGGTTGGAATTCTGTCAGTCTGCCTCTGTCATTCATTTTCTGCACAGTGTATCTGTTGTTGTGTTTGGTATTGTGCTAATAGAGTTACCCAGTGCCACAGGCCCGACTCTGCTGGAGCCATTAGGCTAATGGTGTGACTGGACTGGGCTTTCACTGCTCTGGCCTGATCATCTGACATTTGGGCACCTGTGACAGCTGCAGGAGTGTGTGTGTGTGTGTGTGTCTGTGTGTGTGTTGGGTGGGGTGGGTTAGGGGGTATGGTTGTTAGCAGCTGTCTGCCGCCTTTGCCTTCTCAACTGCCCCCTCACCACCACCCGCCTGCACCCCTGGAGCCCTCAGGGGCGAGGGGTCAAGCTGGGGGGGTGGGTTGAAGACTGACGGAGAGCCAGGGTAAGGCTGTCAGGAGTGTCTAGGGTGACAGGCAGGACCTGTGTCAGATGTACAGAGGTCTCCAATGCTGTGCCCCACTAGCAGACACACGCACACACACACACACACACACACACACATACCCCTCAATGTCAGCTACCCCCTGCTGAATAAACAACAGCTGACCCTCTAGAGACTGGGACAAATTGGCGCTGCTGTGAGTAAAGGCATGCTGGGAAGGGGAAGGGGGGCGGCGAAGGGGATACCTGTTACCCTCATCATTACTGGGGAAAGGAACACACTTTCCCCCTTGTTCAGCCCCCTGCATAGAACAGCTGTTTCACCACTGTCCTGATAGATAGAGAGAGATAGAGAGAGATGGATAGAAGCAAATGGAGAGAAAGAAGAAGAGAGAGAGTGGAAGAAAGGGAGAATCTTAGCATCATATTTCTAAAGCGCTCCATGCTTGCCTTCTTCTCCTTCCGAGGCGCATGGAGCAGGAGGTTATTTTTGCTTACTGATGAATTCATTCCTAATTGAATGTGCGGCGGGCGTAATCAGGAAGTGACATCAGGGGGATCTAGCCTGTGTAATCCCCCATGTTTTTCAGA
>JAVQKI010413655.1:0-14787 GCA_036025975.1 Nematalosa erebi | reverse complement strand
TTAAGGACGTGATTGTACGTGCCCGTAGCCAGCAATTCTGAAGCAGGCAGAGGCTAATTCTAAACCAGCCCACATAACGGAGACAGCAGTAAACATGAAAATTTCGGTAGGAATCACTCCATTTCATTCCAGACAAATCAGAAAACGGGCTAAAAGTGCTAAATACCGAACCTGTCCTTTAAACTGTATTGTATGCATGTAAAAATGAATAGGCCTTGGTAAAAAATTTTTATCTGCTCTGCCTCACGAAGATGCTCCATGTTCCACTTTCTCTTGTACGCTTGGTTTTCACTAGCCTATTTAAGGCAGCCATCATTTCATGGCAGATTAACTACACGTTTCGTGCCTCCACAGCATGAACTTTAAGTATTCATACCGAAAGGGTAAAGTAAAGTAGTTTTAAGTAGTACTACTTCTAGTATTTCTACCCCTGACAATGGTCAGTTTATTGGTTGAAAGTATGACTAAAGGTTACATAGATTTCTGTATGATCGTTCCACAGACACTCACTTGTACTTGCAGTCCTCTGATGGGGTCACCTTTGGTGGTGCCTCAAAGCGGGCAAAGTCAGGCTCGTACCACAGCTGGTAGAAGAAGCTCATGCCATCATCCTCGATGAACTTTTCTTCTTCATCCACACCACCCTGGGTACAGCAAACGTTCACAAGTTCACATCAAACGCAGCACTTCTGAAGAGCATACAGTATGCATTGCCGACAAGAGGCAGACTTGCTTTATCAATGCAGGAGCAAGACTCACTAGCAAAGAGCTTGAGGGGCTAAAGACCAGAGAGCTCCTGTAGCCGCTTTAAACAGAGACTTCTCAACCATCGTAAGTGTAGACGGGGGAAACAAAAAGAGGGCCTACCTCCATAAACCAGTTTTCGGTGGGGGCCTTGTAGACCACGTTGACCTTGCTGTGGATGTAGCTCAGGTTCATGTCCTCGCACTCATCCACCAGGAAGAGCTCCAGGGGATCAGATGTCTCGCCCAGAATGGTCTCGGTACCGCGGGAGAACCAGTGAGCGTGGAACATCTTCTCGTCGTCCTCCCACATGGCTGTGATCCTGGTAAAATTAAGCAAAATGCACCAAACCTTATTCTCCACCCTAGCATGCATTGTGCCACCATCACATTTTTCTTTACATGTGGCTGGAGATTGAGCTCTACATAGCATTGAGGGAATTTTTCAAGCTTCTACTCAAAAGAATAGACCCACTTCAATTAAGGCTTACAAAGCAAACGTGCAACACTGATGAAATGTTATGGCTAGTGCTTTTACTTCAAACAAATCTTGAACGAAAGGCATCGTGTTCCATGTCATGTATGGAGGGGTATAAGATATCTTGGACCGAGGTCATACCTGGCCAGGTACAGGGGCCAGGATGGGTCATCAGGACTGACAGACACACAGTCTCCGACCTCCAGCACCTGATCATCCACACACACCTTCATGTAATATTTCTTCTTGCCCTCAACCTGCCAACACACACACACACACACACACACAAAAACACTCAGCACTGCACAATGGGATATTATAGTTGGTAGAGAGCATATGCTGGGCAAATGAGTGGGATTGGGAGGTCTCTTACTTTAACTGGCTCCCCAACCCAGGACTTCTTGCTCTGGCTCTTCTTTTTCTTCTTGGCCTGAGATGCGCCCTTGGACATGGGTTTGACTGGTGGCAGAACATCCTCCTCCTCCATGTTCTCATCCTCCTCCGCCTCCTTCACCGCAAGATTGGGACATCTACACACATTAAAATAAGAAAAACACATTTAAACCACACACACCAAAAAGTGTGGGTGTTGGAAGCTAGCTTTCCCAGGCAGAAAAATCAGTCCAGATGGAGTCAAGAGGTTGGGGGGGGCAGGGGGGGGCTCAGTGAGTGGATGTCATTCCATTACTCACTTTGCAAACATGCCTCATTGCCCAGCCTGAGCTCATTAGCACACTGGGAGCTGGAACTGATCTCACAGCCAGGGCCCACCCACCCCCACACAAACACACGCTCACCTTCTCTTCTGGCAGGCCTGCTTGCTGCGGCCACTGCCACCAAACTTGAGCATATCCTTGCAGGCAGCACACTTTCCACAGTCTGGGGACTGGCACACCTGGGTGGAAGAATGAAACACATTGTAAAGAATCTGCTTTGTCCCTTCCTTATACTATACTGTACATTGCAGTGAGTGCTATTAGGAGTACCAGACATGAAGTTAGCAGCAAAAATTTAGGCTACAGCTGCCTTGCAAGTTTCCCCACTTACATGTACCAGCCAACATGGCAATTACAGGGAACAGAAATTGACAAATGACCAAATAGCTGTGCATAAAGTGTCAACATTTAATAACAAAAAAGGACAAGTAGTGTGTCACTCTTCACCAACTGAAACAGACCGTCTTGGTGTGCGAGAGATATGTGCACAGCAGGCCAACTTAAAAGAATGGGCCGTGATACCGACTGACAGCTGTTGCCAACTCAATATATACAAATATAACTAACAAAAAAAAAAAAAAAAAAAAAAAAAATAAAAGCCATGTATAAGCTGGCAGAGGTCTGCCGATATCTGTGGAGCTCCATATACTGCTCAGATTTAGGCCACAGACAATATTTGATGGCCCAAACCCAGTCAAACGGCCAATCCTCAGCCTACGCGCACTGGCCACAAGACACTGCGCACACAGGTGGGAGTTTGAGAACACACGTGGCCTTTGTGTGAAGAAACGCACCTCGCAGACGCCACATCGCTGCCTCTTCACGCCGCCGCCCTCCTTGTTGTTCTGGTCGATCTGGTCCGAAAAGAAGGTGTCAAAGATCTGGTAGACCAGCTTGGTGGTGGTGGCTTTGGTGGGGCCCTTGCTGTCCTTCTCGATCTTGGTGGGATGGCGGATGGCCTGCCTCCTGGCCGCTCGCCTGGAAAAAGAGAAAAGCAAAAACAGGTTTCAGTGTCCACGCTGAGCCGCTCGCCATCCAATGAACACACAACATCTACTGGGAGGAACAGGGAGCCATGCGGGTTCAGATGACTTCATCGGGCCACAATGGAACACCAGAGCGATTGCAGTAATGGTGACATGAAACCAACACAACATAAAACAGTGTCCACAAGCAGGGGAGGAAAAGGGGAAAGAAAAAAAAAAAAGAAAAAAATTACAATCACACACACACGATGGGGCTGAGCACCTTTTGGAAAATAGAATCACCCTCTGGAACAAGTTCAAATATTCGTCAAATTCATGGACTGAATTTCAGTTTGGTCAATAAATATGGGCTACGCATGTGGGGACATCAAAGGAGGAACAGAGAGAATAACTATTGCACACCCATTATTCATTGAAAATATTATTCACTCATAGTTTAGAGCCCTGAATGTGATCTTAAGACACAGCAGACGAGACTTTTACAAGCTCATTTGCTGCACTTTAAAATATCAAATCACAACACAAACTAAAAATAGAGATATACAAATGAAACAAATTTGATGTTCAAGAAGCCTGTATGCAGTCACTTAGAAAACTGCCATGAATTGACTGGGTACAACAATGCACCCACTCATGTGCGGGCACTCGACCATGCTGCAGGGGAGGGAGGGCAATGGACTTGAACAAAAGGAGAATTACCTACCAGTGCAACAGCATGCTGCGTTAAAGAACATTAGAGGGGTGGTTAGAGAGACACGAGGGGAGGGGGGGGTTGTTAAGTAAATAAAATTGGAAAAAAAAATTAAAAAGCACAGCTCAAGAAGCAGCAGCACCAGGAGAAAAACAAAATAGCCCGGGCTAACCAGCAGCTCGTTACATAAATGAAATGCTAACACGGCCCAGATGCATTAACCACATCAAACTGTGGGGGGACATTAAACTTCTGCTGAACCAACAGGGGCGAGGCGGAGGGAACCCGAAGTGGTGCAATTTGGAATGGCTTTTATGAGAAGAGGATTAAGATTAAAACTTTTAAGCAAGGAACAGACAGTCTGTCCCCATCTCTCCCAAGTACGAGACTGAAGGCCTCAATTTTTGATTAAATGAGGGACGAATTTCCCCCGTCGCCTTGGGCAGAAATCATTACGATGAAGGGTCACTCCTCAACTTGCTCTTCTCGCTTGTAGATCCTCTATGCCTCTGCCTTCGTCAGCATCAGCAGACAGTTTCCGCGGACTGGGGGTGTGTGTGAGGAAACATGTGCTTGGCAGGGGAAGGGGGGGTGTTAGGGCTGGGGCTGGCATCATGCTGTCTATGCATCTGCCTATATACCCTGGCTGGAAAAAGGGGACATATTTGAACACCGTAGACCCACCTCTTGCCCAGGGTGACTCCGGCCAGCTTGATGAGGTCTCTCATACAGGGCGTGACAATGATGGGTTGCTCGTCCGAGTCGCCGGCCTCATCGTAGCTCTCCACCTGCTCGACCACAAACTGGGCATGCCGCAAGAGCGTGTCCTCCGTGAAGCGGTTGAAATTAAGGCCAGCAGGGGGCACTGTGGTCTGAAGGTGGTGGGGGAGATAACCAAGCACAAGTGTTAAAACATGCAAGCAGGGTCTGTGAGAGTTAGACCTATAAAGTCTGCCGTGTTGCTTTACTGAACAACTGGGACTCATTCCCATCCAAGTTTCTCAAGCTGCACACATGCATGGGAAAAAGACCCCCCCCCCCCACACACACCTCTATTTTGTTCAGAAGGTCTTCATAAGTGGCATCTTGGTTCTTCTGTAGGAACTCCACCACAATTTTGCTCATGTAGATTTTCTCCTGCATGAGTGCAAAGATGGCGGAGTATTCCTCACTAGGGTCCATGAGGATGTAATCAGCAAAGGCTGGGGAGGGAAGACAGTGCAACGTCAGACACACAAAACCCCAAAGCAAAACACCAGAGAACTACGATTAGGCTGATGGTACAAAGGTAGGCTGCACTTGTTGCCAAAAATGCTGTGCTTCATAATGGCCAAATCTGAAAGACATACTAAATGTAGGACCAGCTGCCTAACACCTGCTGCAGGTGTTGACCGGCAAACCTAGTTTGAAACAAGTCTGTGCAGCAGAGCATGTTCTGGATAATACACCAGCAATGCTGGCCTGTCAGCCACATGGTCACACATCATTCATCATTCCACCGAAGGACAACACTACCTGTAGTGAATCCAATAAGTGCCTTCTCTCCACCGTCAAAGCCTGTGATCCACCAAGCATTAATGGGTCCCAGCTTCTTAGCAGGCACACCACCTTGAAAAAGGAAAGAAACTCCAACGCTTACACACACTGACTTCTCGTTCAGCTTTGAAAGGCATTGGCAGCGGACGCAAGACTAAGAGGATGGAAGAGAAGTCACAGATCTTACCATCCATGCAAGGGTTGTCATCATAAATGGGCTTGACGGAGCAGCTGAAATAAAGCTCCACATTTTTCTCAATGAGGCCAGAGTCAAAAGGACACAGGTGACCACGCTTGTCATAGACACTGAAAACAAACAAAAAAGATAAACATGAAGTTTGCAAAAGACAGGCAGCTAAAATGACTTCCATAACAAACATGTCCATTTAATGTGCATTAGTTCACCTGAAGTTAGTGATTTTATGCTGAGGCAGCTCTTCATAGCTCTCAAATCCATCCTCGTTTGAGTCAAAGAGGGAGAGACGCTCATCCGTCAGCATCTCCGGTTCATCCAGCTGTCAAAACAAGGGTGTGGACCACCCAGTCTTACTCCACCAAATACATACAAGTGGACACATACATACAAGGATCGACATGCAGCTAAAGTAGACATTTCCTGCTTGCTTCCCGTTTTAAACACTTACATTTACTTGTCGTTCATACTATATGAGTTAAGGGCAATGGCTCAACAGATGCCTTTGCGGAATGCAGCCATGTGAGGAGCAACATACTCACAGCATCATCGGGGTCTCCCTGGAAAAACTTGAGGTCGGCATCATCCAGATACTGCCTGCAGTCAGGACACTTGGGTGGGGGTGTCTTTAAAAAAAAAAAAAATTAAATTAAAGATAAAGACAAGAAATCAGCTGCTCATACAGTAAGCCTGTACATACACATGAACATTCATTGTAGCGGGACATCTTGTTCTACCCTAAAACATCTAGGTGTAGCTGCAACAGGCTGATGGGATGTGTCATAGGAGATATTTAGAGGAGGGAAAGCTAATATCACCTTGGCTGGAGCCACAGGTTTGGCTTCAGTGGTTGACTCCCTAGTGACTGGCCTGTGGAGACAGAGGCCAGTACAGTCAAGCCCAGCTCACGGTTACAATACAAACATAAAGCATTCAAAGAGTATTTTGCCCTTACTTGTCTTCAGTTTCCAGTTTCAGGCGTTTCTCTTCATGGACCTGCAATGAAACAGTTTATCATTAATCACATATTCGTGCTTCCACTTCCTCTTCAATACTTTCCAAGTCCCTGAGGGGAGTAAATACTAGTTCATTCACCTCCTCAGAGTCACCTTCCGGACTCTTCTCCCCCACAACACCATTCGCGGTAGAATCTCCATTTTCCATCTCATCAGACTTTCTCTTGGGACTGGGATGAAGACAGGAGAATTACTTCCATGTCCAGTGATAAATTCAAAGACAGGCAGGCGATATTAATCTCACAAGCAATGTTGAGAAATGGACACTCACACTCTGGAGAACATGGATAGGATGGTTGGTTGCTTTCCAGAGTTTCGGGTAACTCTTGACCCAATTGGAGACTCTGGAAAGAGGGGGAAAAAACATTAATAAAAATAATATCAAGATACTCAGTGAACCACCCAGCATGCTATTCCAACTGGCACAGGCCTCAAATCTTCATAGGAGAGAATTCTACAAGACAGGGCCAAAGAAATGCTCTCATGCTTGAAAGCATATGAAAATCAACAGCACATTGCAAATGTTAGGTGTGGCAGGCAGCCAGGAAGTTATTGAAGCTTTTGATCTAATGGGCTTTGTTAAATAAAAGATTGACGCAGTCTTACACAGCCTTATACACAGACTTGCACATAGTGACCACCACATAACTCATAAGTGTGACATCCAACAACTATTAATGAACGAGGGGGGTGGGTGATGGGGGCATGACTCACTCTTGGGTTCAGAGTCAGCCTTGCTCCGGCGGCCTTTGGCCTTGGGAGCACTAGGAGACTTCAAGGATTCGCCCTCCTCTTGGGCATCCATGGCAGCCTCCACTTCCCCATTGTCTTTGTGGTTGCCGTTGCCATTCTCTGCAAAGCCATTGGTCTGCCCGTTCGTTTCCACACAGTCTTCCTGACTGCTTTTGTCCAAACAAACCACCTGCTTCAACACTGCTTTAACGGCCGAAATGTAGCCATCCTTGTAAGTGAAGAGAAAAATGAATCAGTTAACCTAACAGACCTAGCCTGGGTGCACTCATACTGGCATCCGTTTCCCAAAAGCATCGTTGCTAAGCAGTTAGCAACTAAGTTGGTTGGCAATGGGAAAATGCATTGCAACCAAACAAAGTTGCTAACTTAGTTAGCAACTATGCTTTTGGGGAACGGACCCCTGGTCTGAATATCTGAGCTTGGTACAACAGCCAGGCTGAAACAGACCATTTCACACACACACAATAAAAACCCTGCAAAACCTGCAGCCCATCCTAACAATACAAGTTTCATTAAGATTGAAAGATCTAACAATACCAACTAGAATTAGTAACCACAAGACGCTAGGATGGACAGCAGCTTTTGGGCTGGATCATGCACTCTTCCCCCTTGAAAAAACACAGCAAAGTCTATAGTGAGGAGAAACACTTCTAAATGTGCAGGCTTAAATTTTAAAGTACATAATTACTTTGCAAATGTTGCCTGTTTCACTGCATGCACAGGAATTCTGTTGCAACCCTATATAGGCTATATTAAATGGATGCATTTCTGTAGCACGTGATGACTTACAACAGACAGCTCCTTGCTCTTCAGCTGGGACTCAAGGCTTTTCAGTTGGTCCTGAGTGTCAGTGAGCAGAAACTCCTGCAGTAACCTGAGCTGCTCTTTAACACACTCCTAAGAGAAATAAGCATCAGTCACCCAAAACAGACTACATCATTGCACCAACATCAAAACAGTATGGCCAACAGTATACAAAATTAGCTTTAATGTACAAATAAATTTAGGTCTCTGCACATCATGCCATTAAAAACTAAAATTAGACTATAAAATGCAGTTTTATCAGTAAGGATGTAGAAACTCCCTCACTTACCTCATCCGTCATGTTATCCCCATCTTTATCCAATACCTGTAGCCTGTGACATGAAGGGAAAACAACGCTCACACCGTTATTGCATGTAAATATGTTGAACTGATGTGTTTAACTTTACACTTCCCATGTAACGTGAACCGAAACGGCTCAGATGTCGTAACGCAAGATTATCTGGGGCAGAGTGTTAGAGTGAATGAACTCTACTCAAGACACTGGCCACAAAGCTAGGGAGAGATGAAAAGGTAATCAACATTGGGTTGTAAACTCGTTCGCTTGATGGATGTAAACTTACTACCGCAGAAGTAGCAAACTGTTTAGGTTAAGCTGGGGTACATGCTTGGCTAAGACGCTACAGCATACATTGGATGGTGTAAAGCCAATATCCAAGTCAGCGAACCAGCCATCTTACACAGTACACTGCCCTCCCGTTAGCAGCTAATGTTAACGAAACGTCAGATAGAGTAAACGATGTAACATTAACGCTTGTTTTTCAACATTTGTCCGTCAGACAGCAATAAAGCGCAGATGTTTAGACACAGTGCGGCATATAGCCAGCTACATCGTTTGCTAACATTGGAGGATCCATCATGTTTGGCTTGAACATATTTGGCGCCAAATTCAGACTGTGACCTAACCAGAAACCAAAACATGGAATGGCGCTAATGATGGTCAACACCATACACTACCGCTACATACTTAGAGGAACTCATACAAGATCGCAAACGACTAAATACACGCTTAGCATCACGACCAAACCAGTTGAAGTAGTAGGTAGCATTAGCTGAAAAACAACTTAATGACACAAGGGCTATTGTGTTTCAAGAAGCAGGATCACAATGATGGAGTGCCAATTTCGACAACGCACAGCAAAATAACTTGCTAACGAGATACTTTATCATCTAAATGTCAATAACATCTTTACAAGGTGATTAAATGTAGCTATGGCTAGCACACAACATACCGTTCCCTGACATCCTCTGGTAGAGGCAATGAGGTCTTGGTAGGCATTTCAAGTTGACGAGGAACTACTAAAACAATAAAATAAGAGTAGGTTAAAACCAGAGAATAAAACACGCCGTTAAAACCAGGATGGCAACAAATGCAATATCACTGCAGCGGGGTAAGATAGGCTTTTTATGGTTTCGCAGCTGCAACGCGCGGGCCTCTTTTCGCGCGGAAACCCGGGTACGATGGACGGTACCACTTACATGTCGCATAGGGGTGGTACATGTCAAACACTATTTATTTTTCCATTTAATAGTTCACCCTAGTCTACCAAGATCATTCGCGAACAAAGACATTACACAGAATCGTATTACAAAAGGGTTATTGGATTTTATTTACATATATTTTTGTGTACAGAGCATACTATTTACCATCGGCTGCCTTTGTTATCAAAATGTTTGAAACCCAGGAAAACAGACAGAGGATTTCACCAAGCCCTCGTGAACAGAGGGGGGTGCGGAGATTTTGTTGGAGGAAAAATAGTTTTACTAGGACTTTCTTGATGAAAACAGAGAGGAAACGTTTAGACATCACGTTGCAATTAGAAAAACATATTTTCGCCAATACACTACTATAAAATAGGCCAGCGCACTCATTGCTGCCTTAGCTGATTGCCCCCACAGGTTTTCTCACCTATTATGCTAATCTTCAAGAAAGTAAATTATCTTTGTTGTCAACACCCCAATTAACTGGAGGATTGTATGCGCTTATATCTAAGATTTAAACCTTTAGGTCTTCAACTTAAAGTATGCAGTTGTTGCAATAAAATGTTCAATGATCTTAGATCTATGTCCTGTACATCCCTTGATATCCTCTTCCAAATGAAAACCTTGATGCTGTTGTGGACGGTTACATGAGAGACACAGTTACATCCAAACAACTTAAACCATTGTAATTGGCTGAAAACTTTGGGGTATGTTGTTCTGCCTCTGTTCGTAGTGAAACCAACATAAAGAGTCAGCGCAGCAATGTAAACGGGTTTAACTGTGTCCCTATGGCTTTGTCCCAAAATGCACTGTTGGCTGCATTTGTGAGGTTTGATACTTGTATTCTTTAACGTTTTGTCCGACTGTATTCTCCAATCAGCAGGGAAGAGCCTGTTTATAAAGCACAGAGAGTCACATTCACTTGAAAAGGCTTCACAATAGCCGGGTGTAATTCATCCATATATCCCTGGGCTCTGAGAAGAGCATGACGCTTCAAGACTGTCAACTAGGTGAAGTCGAAGCAGCATTTAATAGTTCCTGGCGTTGACCACAAGATGGAGCCCTTTGATTACATTTCAAAACCGAGTTAGACAACTGTAGAGTGTAACTGTTTTATGTCCTCTCTTCTTCTTATTCCTTGTGTGTGTTTGTGAGTGCATGCCCTAGCTCTACAGACGGCACAGCTGTTCCTGCATGACTTTAGTCTGTGGCAGGTTGCTG
This sequence comes from Nematalosa erebi, assembly GCA_036025975.1. Taxonomy (NCBI): domain Eukaryota; kingdom Metazoa; phylum Chordata; class Actinopteri; order Clupeiformes; family Clupeidae; genus Nematalosa; species Nematalosa erebi. The sequence goes on along the minus strand of JAVQKI010413655.1, from coordinate 4,150 downwards.
AGGGGCTGATGTCACTTCCTGCCGACCAAATGTTGGCCGCATTCCCAGGAGCACTGTCTCCCAGGGCCGTTCCAGTCAGTGTTCCCACCCAGGAATCCTGGACATCTGACAGCAACCAGGCCAGACTCCCAAGGCCCTCTCCCTCTCTTTCTCCTTGGCCCTGAATCTCTCAGTAGGCCAAGAACTCCCAAGACCTGTGGTCATCCAGCTCCACTCAGCCTCCAAAAACACGCCTTTCCCACACTGCCACTCCTATTCATCACCCCGTCAGAGTCCCCTTTCCTTCTACCCCACCCACACACTTGCCCCCTACACATCTGCACTCCTACGCTCCTCAGTGTCTGGCAAGGGAATGGCTGTTTGTCAGAAGTCAAGGCCTCGGGACTTGACAAAGACTGCTTTGCATACAGCTTTTCATGTTGCAGCGAGCTCAGTCCTTTGCATTCCTTCAACCTTATTAAAAGATTTTTATTGCATGAAAACAATAGTCATGTGGGTTTACTTGTTGTGGAAATAAAATTTGTTCTCTTTATCCCCACTATCCCTAGTATGACAAATGAAAGCAAATCAAACAAAAAAGACACTGCATGTTTTTTCAATTTCATTTATTTTATAAAAAACAAACAAAAAATGCTTATGTACCTCTATTAGTGTTTAAAATTGTACCAGTTCAACACAGGTAGCGTGCTACTACAGACACACGGCTATTGCACAAGACATTTCATACGTATACACATACTTACAGACTGTACATATAGATACAAACATACATACATACTCATATATTTATAATAAAAATAATACAATGTTCCACAGGGTTAGGCAATTGTTTTCATTGAATGAAGTGTGGTACAGATGGGTGTGAATTTGTAGATTTAAAAAGAAAAAAAAAAAAAAAACAGCGCAGAATACAGGTTTTCAAGGGAGCTGCCAAAGTGCTTTCTCTGTTCCTGACTGATGTGTGAATTAAATTTTTTCTTTTGTTTTGCCATTTTAAAACTATAGATGTTGAGCCTTTACACCATATGCTCAGTGGTTTTATGTTTATGATTTCTATTGTATGCTTCAGGGGAGCAAAGGATGAGGTCAGTCGCCCTGAACAACAGGAACTCCCCTCGGAAGCACAGGACTTCCTGCGTCTACAGGAAGCTGAGGGGCTTTTCTGAAAGGACATGGTCGATGTGACACCGGATTTGGAGCAGTAGAGTAGAGATGGGGCGGGAGCAGGAACCTTTACAGGAGAAGCCTACGGCCTCATTTTCAGCCCTTCCTAGGTTCTCCCAATATGGAGTTCATCAATTTCAAACGGACATCATATTGTTTCTTGTGTAATGACTTTTAAGACTTCACAGTGTGTGTGTGAGCGCAAAAACCCATCTTTATGGATTTCAATGTCAGCCAAACACTCAATTTAACAGGATCAGCAATCTGTAATACTGTCAATAGGTGGAGCAGAACAGCTCCAAACACTTCATGCTTACATTCAACTCCGTTTACCGGGATGGCACAACAACGAAAAAAAAAAAAAAAAAGAAAGGAGGCACGCGCTGCTGCGACGCTACAACATTGTCAAGGCAACAGTCCAGTGGTCAGAGAGCTGGACAGCTGTCATTGAATGAAATTTATCAGTGCCAGCTCACTTGAGGAAATGTACTTAACTTCCTCTCAGGAAACATTTGGGATAGGAAGAACCCATTAAAAGAGAGAGATGGACAGAGAGCACGAGAGGGCACAGAGGAGGGAAAAAGGTGTTAATGCTGAAATTGTACGTCATACACATTTGTTTTTTTCCCCCCTTTACAAAGGTTAGAAATGTCATGCAATACATGGAAAGCAGAGTACTTTTGTATTGGAGAGTAAATTAGAACTACGCATATGTATATAAGTGGATATATAGCAAAGTTTTTTTTTTTTTTTTTTTCTGAGGGCACTCATGAAGGTCTTGTCTCACGTGGAGAGTAGCTCACATATACCGAGTCGAGCTGATCCCATTGGTTCTGCGATATCTTTCACTCTTTTAATTATGCACAGCCTCTGAGGATGAGGACTTAGCCAGAGAAAAAACACTAAAATGAAATTACCACACTTGCAGGTTTACAAAGTGCAATATTCTTTTTTGAAGCTTTGCGTTGGTCATTGCCTGGCAATGTGGAGACATTTGGCTTTGTGCTGCTCAAATAGCTCTTGATGGCTCTTCTGATTCAGCTGTGGTGTTTTAGCATGGTTTTAATTTTTTTTGGCTATGAAACAAAACAAAACAAAACAAAAAAACATTAATGTAAGACTTACATTTGCTCACAACACCCCAGGCAAAGATCGTCACTAAAGGAGAACGGTCTATAACATTGAACAATAAGAAAATACAAGCAGGTAGACCCTTCTGCAAGACCATACTGGAAGATTTTTTTTTTTTTTTGCTCCAAGAATGGCTAAGGCTTTAGTCCTACCATGCGTCCTGTCGAAACAGGGAACCGTTTGACTGATGGCGAACTCACGCCGGTGTGAAAGTTCTGAAAGGCAGAAATCTTCACTCCCGGGTCTGTGGGGGGACCCCATCATAGTCCAGGTTCTGGACGGCCTCTCGTGTGAGCCCCCTCACCCCATCTCCATTCACCCACCCACTCTCAGCAGTCTTATCATTTCATCCATCCCCACCTTCCTACACAAAGCCTCCATCACGACTCATGACTCAAACCGACCCACGTTTACTCCCACTCACACACACTCTCTCTCTATCTGTCTTTCATACACTAACACACACACACACTCATACTCAGGCCTCAGTGGGGTGGGAAAGACAGAGTCAAACGCAGGTGGTGCACTCCTGCATGATGGGCATGGACTGGTGTTCGTGTTTGTTGGTGCAGTGGTCCAGCGAGCTGGAACTCTTGAGTGGCACGCAGTGGTCGGTGGAGCGCAGCAAGCCCCAGCAACAGAGCACGCGCAGGAACTCCTTGCGCATGTCCTTGCTTCGCAGAGTGTAGATGACGGGGTTGAGCGCCGAGTTGAGCGTGGCGAAGCCGAAGAAGATGTCGGCCTTCTGCAGGATGGGGCACGACGACATGGGGCAGGACGTGTCCAGCAGGAGGATGGTGAAGGCGGGCAGCCAGAAGACGATGAAGACGCCCAGCACGATGGTGACCGTCTTGAGGAGCGAGTAGGCCTGCGAGTTGGCGGCCGTCTCCTGGTGGCTGTGGCGCACGATCAAGTAGATGCGCACGTAGAGGATGACGATGGAGAGCAGGATGATGCTGAAGATGGCCACCACGAAGAGGATGTAGCGTTTGGAGTTGAGCGGCAGCACGGCCGAGCACTCGCTCAGGTCGTCGATGCAGTTCCAGCCAATGATGGGCAGGCCGCCCAGCAGGATGGACGTGACCCAGCAGGCGGAGATGAGCAGGAACATGCGGCACGTCTTGTTGGAGCCGTACACCTTGACCTTGGTGATGGCGATGTAGCGCTCAATGGCGATGGCCAGCAGGCTGAAGACGGAGGCGGCCAGCGCGATGAAGGCTGTGCCCTCGCGGATGAACCACTGCACAGGCACCAGCTCGAACGTCCATGGGCCCGACAGGCAGATGTTGGCGATGTACGCCGAGCCGGCCAGCAGGTCGGAGAAGGCCAAGTTGCCGATGAAGAAGAACATGGCCGAGTGGAACTTCTTGTTGCGGAAGACGGCCACCAGCACCAGCAGGTTCTCCAGGATGATGATACTGCAGATAACCACGAAGAAGATGCTGAGCGTGCTGAGGCCGTCCTTCTTACGCATACGCTTGTCCAGCTCGCTGTGGTTCATGTTCTTGGCCACCAGGTAGTGCACCTGGATCAGGGTCCTGTTGTAGTACTGCGAATACTTGCTCCTCATGGCGACGGCGTGGCAGACCACGTTGGTGTGTCCGACACTAGTCATTTACACGGGGCCTGGTTCGGGTTGGACGCCACAGAGCCAGTGGTCATGCTTTCACCCAGGGATGGGTGAAGCGTGGTAGGGGTGTTTTTGTTTTTTTTTTTTAGGGACGGGGGGGGGGGGGGTGTCTGGGGAGATTAGTTTTGAAGGATGAAAGGAGGGGAGGTTTTCCCGCCTGACGGCACGTCTTAAAATGCCCAGAAAGTTATAGCGGGTCACCAGCAGAGAAACAAAAAGAGGACA